>CAKAOH010026003.1:0-17215 GCA_916701665.1 Sebastiscus tertius | reverse complement strand
ATTGCCAATGTCATTAAAATAAAAAATAAAAAAAGTATTTCCCGAAGCCTCATAAAGAAGGAGCGCAGGATGATTCAGAGCTCAAATTTCCTCTCGAGGCGTCAGAAATTAGGAGTGTTTGCTCTGTAACAGAATAAGCTGAGTCTCAAAGTGATATTTTGAGGGCTTCACATGTTGGAGAAATACTGCAGTTTAATACGTTAGCTGCAAAATACTACAAGAAGAAAATCTGTTTTTCAGCTGCAGTGACTTTCAGTTGTCAAAATGAATTGTAGTCCAGACTGTCTGTTCTCGAAAGTGGGAGTTAAAAAACTCTTTTCTTGTATTAGATGCATTATTTCTGTGATGTTAAATACACATCACAGACAGGATGAGCTGGTGGTGTTGTAAATCCTGATGCCTTTTGAGACAGTGCCCCCCTCTGGATCAACTTGTGCAAGACCTTCAAGTCCTTACAGGTCACACACACAGTATGTCTGTAGTCATGTGCACATGTATGTGAAGAGTGTGTAATGGCATTCAGTTAGTGAGGGGGTCAGCAACCTTTACTATCAAAAGAGCCAAATGTAATCTGTCTGGAGCCACAAAACATTTGATCATTGTGATGAAGGTAACTCAGTTTATAGTCTAAGTCTATAGTATATAAGTCTAATGCAGTGAGGGCCAAAGAGACAATGTACTACGGAGTATTAGGGCCACATTGAGGGAAACAACATCTGAGATTTACAGAATAAAGTCAGAATATTACGAGAATAAAGTCCTAACTTTACGAGAAAAAAAGAAAATAACACGTAAAATTATTACTTTATAATATTATTACTTTATTCTCAATGTCCGATTTATTGTTTTCCTCAATGTGGCCCACGTGAGCCGCTGGAGAGGGGCTCTTGAGCCGCAGGTCGCTGACCCCTGAGTTAGTGCATTATAACAGGTGCTCGTCTGTGGCAACGCTCACAGCGATGAGAAAACGCTTCGCTCTCTCTATCATAATAAATCCAGTGTTTTAGTGGAAGTTGCTGTTCACACCTTTTCCCTCCCTGCTTCTAAACAAGATTAATACCGCTGCTTAGTGTAATTTGGAACATCTGCTTACAGCGCTAAAGAGGACGTGGATCCTGTCAGAACATTCCCCAGACCGACAGCGTGTCGTTCACTAATCAGATGACTCCGTGCACATCCACTGAGGATTTGGGGAAAGTTTCCAGTCTCCAGTCTTTTTCCCTCACACCCAGAGACTTACATAACCCCAGAAGAATCCGACCCCGAACAGGATCCGTGTACGGAGACGAATGGGCCACAACAGGTCTTATGTGGATTGTGTCTGGATGAGCCAGACGAACACCAGAGACGCCTCCAGACAGACAGCAACATCCTGGACTCCAGAGGTCCGAGAGGGAGTCTGCACCTGCTCTCGGTAGTTGTTCAGGAAACTAGGACTCATCTTATTGTCATGGAGCTACGAGACACGTAGACAAACATGTGGTGCATTCAGGGCCTCTAGCATTTAGCAGCATTACAGAGTCTGTTTGATTTTCAGTCAGTTTTAAAAGTTCTAAAAGTACATCAAAATACATAAATGACATTAAATATAAAGCTACACCAGCAGCAGAGTAACTCCCAAGTCGTCAAATATGGCAGCTTGATCAGCGGTCCTACGCATCAAACTACGCGGCCGGAGTTATGCCACTGCATTTTGCCGTACTTCCCAGTGTGAACGCACTTATGCACTCAAAATAGTAAGTGTAAGTACAGAAGTACGCGGATTGGAACACACTGCATGACACCCTGTTTAAGTGTATCACCTCTGCCAGGACAACAGCCAATCAGCAACCAGCACACCTTCCTTTTATCAGCTTCGGGTCCCTGTTGACGGTGGAGGTGGAGGTGGTGGAGGTAGTGGCGGCGGTGGCGGCACCGGGCCGCCAAGAGAGACCTCAGCCCCGTCAGCCCGGCGTACACACAGGAGAGCACTGAAATCACTAGCACATGGGCCTTAACTCACACACACACACACACACACACACACACACACACACACACTCTTGTGTTTGGAGAAACGACATGCTCAGCAGCACACTCCCGACCTCTAACTATTCTTTATAAATAATCAAAATAAATCCACCTGAGAAACGTGAGATGAATCTGGAGATATTTAAATCTGTTATTTACATTATGGAAACTGTTTGTTGCCATATCTGCTGCGCAAATTGTAAACGTGGCTACAAATGTTAATGGCAGCAAGATTCCAACACAATATATATATATATATATATGTGTGTGTGTGTGTGTCTGTGTGTGTGTGTGTTGAGCATGTGTGAATGCTTACCTGTTCCACAGAGAGCTCTTTGTGTATCGCTCTAAACCTGCGGAGGCAGCAGCCGTCGGCGAGCTCCAACTTTATGTCAACGACTTTGGGACAATATTTATATAATGTTTGCATAAAATGATAAATATACAGGTGTATTTACCTGTAAGGACGGAGGGGGGGGGGGCTTTGAGTCGAGGCTCTGTGGAGGCGGTGTGTCGGACCCATTGGCGCAGTGATTTGTATGTATTTGTTTAAGCTTCGGGTTTCAGGCCGAGCTGAGTAACGTGTCACTTTCATTAACACGTCGGTGCTGCTGGCGGCCATGTGACTGCAAGGTCATCTAGAGTTACACACCTTCACTCCGTGGTCACCAACACGCTTTCATTTTACGGGGCAAGAAAATATATAGAGCCGGGATATTTCTGTGTGGAGCGGCTCGACCTTTTCTAAATTGCCTCCGTATATCACGTCAGTTCTTAGATTTTTGTGCTCATTTGTCACAATCCAGAGGATCTGTTTGACCTCACCTCTTTCTTTCATCATTGAAAGGTCCTCTGTATTCTTATTGTGAAGTGCAGGACATACAATAAATAAAGGGATGATTTTTGTGTGTAAAAAAAAAACAAACAAGCGTAGTATCTGGAGAGGCCTTGTCTCTTCCGTGGCCTCAAAGCTGCTATTAACCATGTTGGAGAGATTTATGAACACTTCACAGCTCAGTATATTAAACCGCTGCCGCCTGCCAATTTGCAGAGGTGTTGCAGGTGTCAGTGGGAGTGTGAGGTGAGCTCGAGCTGGTCAATGGCCCCATTATGAACCTAACACGTTCAGAAAAGTAAAAAAATATATATATATATATATATATATATATATATATATATATATATATATATATACTAGATACACTAGATATTCTCAGAGCTAAACTAACTCTTCTGCAGTGTGGAGTGAGCGCGCGTTCACGTCTAGAGGTGGAGCGAGTATGCAAGAACGCGCGCGCTGTCTGAGTGAAGGCGAGCAGGCAGCGGAGACGAGACAGCGTCCACACGTGAGCGCGCATATGTGAGCACTTGAATTAATTTCTTTTTGGTGCGGGAGTGGCTGACATTGCCAATCCTAGAGACAAAAACAATCTAAACATGCATGTTGAGAATGAAAGACTGTCTGAAACGTAAGTGCATGTGGTTTTTCTTTTTCATTTCAAGTCTAGTAAGAACATTTCAGTTTGTTACGAGAACAAAAAGAGCAGCACGATGACAACACATAACTATGACATATGGAGGGAGGGGGTCTTTGTTATTGTCCATCAATCACAACCAAGAAACTTTAGCCTCTGTGGGAGAGGAGACTAAAGAGGAGGACTGTCTCTGGGTCTGCTCTGTCTGGTGTTTCTCTGTCACTACCCCTCTGCTGGCATCTCCAGAGCTCCTCTACGACCTCCCTTTGAAAACTAAATTCAGTAACATGTTTCCTTCCAGCTCCGGTAGGTTAGTGTTAAGCACCGAGCTGTCTAATCTAACCCGACAGTCAATTTCGGGGTCATTAGCCATCAGAAAGTTAGCGATTAAGCCTTATTATGTCGACTCACTTTTGATGTCGTGGACCCTGAAATTACGGATCTGTTGGGTTCAATTTAATCTCACAGTAACCAGGTGGCACTGTGAGAAACCACTGAAAGGTTAGAGCCAAACAGAGTTACTCCTGAATCTCATTTCCATCTGTCACTACGCTTCTTTCCATCTCTGTAACCGAGTCCAAATCCCTCACAGCGACTCAGATCTGCTCTGCTGAGATGCTCCTTCATTGTTTCCGCAATAAAAACGCTGCAGGCTTCTGGTTTCCTCTCTCCCTTTAATAAAATGCTGCTATCATATCGGGGCCTGCAGCTTGAACCCGTGTTTGATTTGTGAGTTAAAAGGAGCAGAGATAATCACGCCGCCTCTGTCTTACATGACCAAAGCACTTTGTGTTTATGGGCTGGTGATGCAAGCCAGTGCGGCAGGCTAAACTGTTTTTAATTCGACCAACAAGGTTTTAGTTAGGCAGCGGGCGAGGAGAGAGGGGAGGAAGTAAGAGGAGGTTAACAATAAAGAGGACGGCGGCAATGAATCACACTGAGAAGTAGCACCACAGGAGCCCAAATGGAGTCGATTACCGGTGAAACTTCTTCTGTTTGTGAGCTGGCCGACGGGGGTCTGAGGTTGTGAAGGTCGGACCATCAGACAGAGTGTGAAATAAAAGACGATGATGGTTAACGGGGCAATATGTAAGAATCAGAAATTGCTTGTTAACAGTGACACCTGTGGGCGTTCAATCAATGACAGTCAGCGTCCTGTTGCTCACACTACATAGACGCGAACCACAATATCATTATGTATTTCACATGCTTGCAGTAATGTTAGCTGACCAAACGAAGGTCCCTCCATGAATCAAAGGCCCGGCCGATGTTGAGCCTAGCGGCCCGCATTCTTCACATTTAAAACAGTCTATAGGCTGATAGAGGAAACCCAGAAAGTCACAGAAGGTCTCTTTTTTTAAGTTAGGTTACAACCTGTTCACACATTGGCAATAGAAAACAATTAAAAAATGTTTATATGCGGAAAAACGTACGTACATTCCCTTTAAAGACACAGAGAAAACAGATTCTCCTTTAAAGCTCCAGCTGCTCGGCCCAGAACAGTTTATTTGGATTCAGGTTTCCTTCATTTATCAATGACCTTGTTATGAATAGTTCTCTTCTGTTCTTCTACTTTTTTTGCCTGGCTTGAGGGCAAAAATTTACTAATTTAAATTTACTTTGTAGTTGTTCTTCCTTCTAACAATAACCTCACTATTATTCTACAATCAGAACAAGACACTTGAGAGCAAAACTAAATTTGGATTTAATTTCAGCCCTGATTTAAACCTGACAACAACGAGCTTAAATATCACTCGTCAGTTGCTGACATCGCCGACATGACCTGAACCTGAGAACTGTGGCCAAGTCCGTCCACATGTAAAGTGACATCTCAATATATAACACACAGATAAGAGCGGTAATGTTTAACATTCTTCTAATTCTTCATGTGTTGTGTAAGAGAGGACACTCCTCTGCTGGTAAAGTCCCACTGAACCAAGGACTTAACCACCAGCGTCCAACAGAGACAGACTGTGCAGCGTAGTGTGAAATAGGGCATTGCTGAGAGAAAAATGACTCACTCAACTTTTCACGGCTGAGTAAATGTTTTAAAAAAGTGCATCTGCTGCAATAATTAGATTAAACCCATCCCATCTATCCTGACTGGAGCGTCTCAGTAGTTGGAGAAGTCGATTGCATGTCTAAAAATCCACCCGAAGGCTTCATTTTGTGCAGAGCTACAAGCAGAAATAATCATCTCTGACTGGAGCCTGAAGTAAAACTTCACTCTGCTTCTCCGTCACCAGCAACCATGTGAGAGAACCAGATGGCACCAAAACAGCCACGGGGAGCCAAAGAAAGACATGGACTTGATTGATCATGAGCATTGCTGTCAATCACGAAATCCATGTAAATGTAGGCTCAACCCGATCTCATGGGAAGGCGTATAAATAGTACGACAGTTCCGTGTATCATGATAATGCATTTAATGCTTTTTGTGTGTCATTTAACGGCACAGCGTTACCGTGAAACGGCCGCAGTTATGTCTAGGCAACAAAACCACTTAGTTAGGTTTAAGAAAAATATCATGATTGAGCTTAAAATAAGCACGTAAACTAAGTAAAATACATATGTAAACTAAATAAAATAAGGAAATAAACTAAGTAAAATAATTACATAAACTAAGTAAAATAAGTACGTAAACTAAGTAAAATAAGTACGTAAACTAAGTAATATAATTACATAAATAAAGGAAAATAATTTCGTAAACGAAGAAGAATAAGTACGTAAACTAAGTAAAATAAGTACGTAAACTAAGAAAAATAAGTACGTAAACTAAGCATTTTAGGCTATTTTTGTGTCATTTAGTGCCACATTGTGAATGTGAAATGGCTGCAGTTATGTTTAGCCAACAAAACCACGTAGTTAGGTTTAGGAAAAACATAATGGTTGTGCTTAAAATAAATACGTAAACTAAGTAAAATAAGTACGTAAACTAAGAAAAATAAGTACGTAAACAAAGTAAAGTAAGTATGTAAACTAAGAAAAATAAGTACGTAAACAAAGTAAAGTAAGTATGTAAACTAAGAAAAATAAGTACGTAAACAAAGTAAAGTAAGTATGTAAACTAAGTAAAATAGTTACATAAACTAAGTGAAATAAGTACTTACACAACGTAACATAAGTATGAAACTTCTAAAAACACTGAATAGCGGTCTCCTGGTTGAAAGTCCTGTGTTTGTTGGACCTATCCACCTCCCCTCCCTCCCACCGTAAGCAGTCTTTCTCACCAGCTCTGAGCGTAGCATATTCATGCAGATGCGTTTACATTGCAGTCAGCACAGACTACATGGTTTAGACATGACACGCCAAAAGCAACAAAGGCGTTGATATTGCATGGGAAACCGTGTCATTCATCCTCAACACAAGGCTTTCATCCAGGAGACTGCTGTTGGTGTTCTGTGCGTTATGTTTCACTTTCACGTTACAATCAGCTGTTTGTACGTGTCCACAACGTCAAGTCTCAAAAAAGTCGTAATTTTAATGTTTAATTCACAACATAAAGCGTGTGTTTACTGCGACCGAAAAGTGACGCCGAGGGGTCTGACAAAGCGTCAGTCTGTGATGAGCTGGGATGAGAACGTGTTGGAATAATCAAACCAAAATATCAAACCTTTCCTTTAAATCTGTGCAATCTGCCCTTTTGGAAAATATAGCGGATCACGGTGAGGTTTAGTGTGTAGTGTGTGCTCTCAACCACATAAAATCATGTTCACGCTGCATCTCTCATGGTGAAAGGTGATATCATGAACTAACTCATGAGAAGCTGCATGTGCTCTGCATTCATTCAGCCCTATTTTATGCCTTCTATTAACGACTGATATTCTTCTTCTCGGTGACTGGAAACTGAATATCGGCCACTTGATGTGACAGAGCAGTAAAGTGTGATTTATGTTGTAAAGGTCTAATTGGCAGCATTTCCTCCGTCTCCAGGCTGCGCTCGTCACATTTCTTGACGTATCTGAAAACCTTGGGAGATATATACTTGGCTTTAAACAGCGCTGGCTGGTCTCAGATCATTTATCTCTGTCTCCAGCTACCACTGAATAGAGAGCAGGCCCGCTTCTGTGGCTAACTGCATTTCTCCCTGGAAATATCGATTTACGTAGTTCAGCAGAACAATGTCTTGATGGAATTTTTTTTATAGAGGAAAAAGAAACAATAAAAGGGTTCAACATGCAGGAACAGCTCATATAACTTTACACCAAACTATACTTTTCCAGTCATTTTATCATAAAATCTGAATATATTATGCCATAAAATGTTCCTGTAATGTGATACAGAAATAATTTTTGGTAAAGTAGACATTGACTGGACTTGTACAGCGCTGTGGCTTTATGGATGGAAATGCTTGTCCATCACTGATGGCTCAACAACTGGAATCTGGTGCAGACGTTCCTCAGATTCAGGTTCAGGTTACTTTATTTGTACCCGTAGATAGATTTAATTACGAACAACACAGACAATAGACGGAAATGATAAAAGTACTCAAAGTTCAGGATGATTTGTTGTTGCCTAAATTTCTCCAACACTTTGGTTTATGACTAAATACCTGCAGAACTTATCACATTCCCATCCCAACCTCACCTGTACTAATTTTATTAGAAAACACCACTTTCATTGTTATGCAGATGATACCCAATTATATCTATCGATCAAGCCAGACGAAACCAACCAGTTAACTAAACTTCAAGCATGCTTTAAGGACATAAAAACCTTATGACTAAATACCTGCAATAAAGTGGGTTGATGACAGAAAAGTTGCATTGCTGTAAAGTCCAATATTTGCATTTGAAATAACTCCACTCACATTGTAATGATTTAAAATGGCCATTGATTCTTTTTCACACTGTTTAACTTTATAGAATTTATTGTTTTACACACACACTCATTCATAATAAATGACAAGTCCCACCTGACTGACCTCCTGTAAACAGCATCGCCAGTTAATTCGCTGTGAGCTGCGGCCCTAATCCCAATTATTCACAGTTCTGTCATTGCGATGTTATGCAAACACACATGCACATGTCAGCTCCATAAATCTTCCTGCAGTGTCTGGTGTGGGGAATTATCTTAACACGGCGGGAAAACAAGCAAAGCCTCTTAGCTGTTGAGGCACTATTGATTTGATTTGCTTCCTGAAAAAAGGGGGAAATTTATAGATGCAGGCCGTCTTCTACGGAGAGTGATATTAGTTTAGTCCCTCAGGAGGGACGGATCCTGTCTGGTCTGAGCGAGGCGTGAAGAATCGAGTCCAGACTCAGCGGGGGTGCGGGCCCCTTCGTGAATGTAGAACATGTTATTAAAGCAGAGAAAGTTGTTACAGGACTGTTTCTCTTGAAGGTAACCCAAAGATATCCAGTTCTGTGGTCTGCAGGAAGAAAATGTATTTCTGAGCAGCGCGCTGAGACAGCTGACGACACTAAACCCCCGTCTCGGTTTCCTTCCTTCCTCCCTGCTTTTCTTCTTCTCTCACTCCGAGTTGCTACCTCAGCTACTCTCATTTTAACACCACAGTTTCACTCCAGGAACAGTTTGTTCTTCTGAGTGTTCAGGCTGGAGACTGTTTACATGTTTAACTGCGTGTTTTCATGCACAAATTATTCCACCACTGGTTAGTTTTCAACACTTCTAATACTGAACTCTTTGGATGTTTTGGATGCATCGAGCATCGTTCCTGTGCCGAAGCCTATTTTGCATCCTTAAATATAATAATTGATCTATATGAGTCTTTAGTTTAAGCTTTTACTTATATATTCTGTTCTCTTCTATTATTTATTTTTATTTGAGCACAGACAT
Organism: Sebastiscus tertius; assembly: GCA_916701665.1. Lineage (NCBI taxonomy): Eukaryota > Metazoa > Chordata > Actinopteri > Perciformes > Sebastidae > Sebastiscus > Sebastiscus tertius. Next base: position 7,931 of record CAKAOH010026003.1, on the reverse strand, counting down.
AAAAAATAATAAAATCCAGTTAATGAAATAAAAATTGGAAATGTGAGAAGAGGTCATGAGGAGGAAAACAAAGGAGAAAAAAGAAAACTAACATCATTTATTATATTCTATATCTAAACGGTGTACTGGTAAAATGTACAAATCCTTCACATGTATTGGAGCAAATGTCATTTTTTTCCGTGCATGCACAGATCAGTGTCCTGCAGACCAGCTGATGCATCTGTGGAACAGGAAGTTCTTCCCACCACAATCAGCGCTGGACGCTGATAACGACGTTCCACAGGTTCACTGTGTCATGTGTTTGGGCTGGCAGACAGACAGAGAGACAGACAGACGGACGGATGGACGGACGGAGAGACAGACGGACAGACTGGCAGACGGACTGAGGAGGTATAAGAGAGCTGAACTGTGTGAGTGTCTTCAGACTGACACCATGAAGCAGACTGTGGTCCTCCTGCTGCTTCAGGTAGCGTATGGTGAGTATCATGGCTGAGCTGGAGACAGTCCCAGTGGCCCAGTTGTTACAGATGTTGACCTGACAGACATAAAGACTGAACACCGTGATGTGTTTGTAGTTTTTGGATGTGGTTCACCTGCTGTGAAGCCCGACACCAGCAGAGTGGTGAACGGAGAGGATGCTCGCCCCCATAGCTGGCCCTGGCAGGTTCTGTGAGCTTCACGTTTTTAATCACTATTTTAGTGATTTTTTTAGTCACTATTCTCTCTCATTATTCACGTTCTGTTTTCTTTCTCAGATCTCCCTGCAGGTGAAGCACGGCAGCCGTTTCCATCACACTTGCGGAGGGACTCTGATCGGACCTCGCTGGGTGCTGACGGCTGGACACTGCATCTGGTGACTAACATTAAGACAAGATGTGTGATTCAAGGGAGACAGACGTCGAGGATTTATTGAAGCGAGCACGCAGAACAGTATCGACATGTAGTGTGATGCAAATGAGATCCAGAGAAGTTTACTGTGAAGCCCTGTTTCCACCAAGAAGTTCCTGGTCATTTTAGTCCCGGGACTACTTTTCAAGGAACTAAAAGGTTCCTTCAGCCTGTCTGCGTTTCCGCTGCTGTCTTAAGACCTGTGAAAATCAGGCGAATTAGTCCGATGACGTATGAAAAAGCAACATGACATGAGACGAGGGTTGCTGGTGGTCTGAAGGTTAAACTCTGCAGCCTCCACCGGCAGCGTTTCATCTCAAAAACGGGAAGTGTAATCTGACTTTATGTGTCTAACAGGCCAGGAGACGTGTACCGTGTGGTGTTGGGAGAGCACGACATGAGCCAGCAGGAGGGAACTGAACAGATCAGAGACGTCATGCGCATCGTCGTCCACCCCAAGTGGGACATCGACTTCGTGGCCGCTGGGTGAGTTTATTAAATTAAAACTCTCGACTGCAAATCAATAAATTCCCCTGAGTTCCTTGTGGCCTGCCTCCATCAGAAAACATGGGGTTTTTCTCACTAGCCAATCAGAGCAGACTGGGCTTTATTCAGGAGGGGGGTCTTAAAGAGACAGGAGCTAAAACGGAGCGTTTCAGACAGAGTACGTATGAACCTGCCTACTCAATCTAACTATGACCATGATTTCCTCCCAGCAACGATCTGGCCCTGCTGAAGCTGGATAAGAGCCCCGTCATGAACGACAGCGTTGGCGTGGCTTGTCTTCCCGAGGCTGGAGAGATCCCCGCCCACGGGACGCCGTGTTACATCTCCGGCTGGGGCAACCTTTACAGTAATGTCACCGCGTCCTCACCTGTCATCTTGCACGTCACTGCAATTGTGTTTCATTTGAGTAGAAAATGAATGGGTGCTGTAAATATAGCCTGGAAGTCAGCCATCGTTCACATTTTGATGTGAACACTGACATTAACTCCTCGTGCCTCACTTTATAAAAGGTTGCTCTGGTGTTGTTTGAGGACGAGGGATGAGGAACCTCTAAATGCCAGTTTGTTTCCATGATGCTGATTGTATATATGATGTATGTACTGTATATGTTGCTGAGCAGCTCTGTCCTCTGTGTGTCTCAGCCCACGGCCCCATGCCTGATAGGCTGCAGCAGGCCCTGCTGCCTGTGGTGGAGCACAGCGTGTGCAGCCGCAGCGACTGGTGGGGCATCAACGCAAAGAGCACCATGATCTGTGCCGGAGGAGACGTCGTGTCCGGATGCAACGTGCGTGAGGCAACTCTGTAAAACTCTAGCTGATGTGAACAAGGTCAGCTGCTGTACTCTTCACTCTGTGTTCCTGTTCCTGTCTCAGGGAGACTCTGGAGGTCCTCTGAACTGCGTGGGTCAGGACGGGAGGTGGTACGTCCAGGGGGTGACCAGCTTCGTCTCCTCTCGTGTCTGCAATGAAGTGAAGAAACCCACCGTCTTCACCCGCACCTCCGCCTTCACCGACTGGCTCAGTGACGTAAGTTCATCTATAGACTTCTTCAGTTTGATCTACATGAACACCTCAGAGGAAAGGACTGCACTCAAACGTCACTGATGAAGATGAAACATTTCATGTATCAATAAGTCCTGTTTTCTCTTCAGGTCATGCTGCGATACTGAGGAGCTGCTGGACACCAACTGAACAATAAGGACGTCTCAATATTTCCTCTGTTCATTGTCACGTTTCACATCAGACTCAGAACAATACATCTGTCATCATCACTGAGAAACATTAGAATATAAAAAGATACAATATATTCAAATCATTTTCACACAGAACAATAAACTTGTGTATCTTTCCTCAGCGTGCCTCTGGTTGTGAGTTATTGCACCTGCATTTTAACCTCTTTTACCCGATGGACCCGGTACCGGGTTCGGCTGAGCTGTGTGTTAAAACACTGCCTTTAATAACTTCATAAAATGCTGAATAGTTTCTAAAAGACAAGACCTTAACGCTTTTAAAACAACACTCCAAGTTTATTTTGGTCCAAAAAATGTTTGTTTGTTTGTTTGACAATGATTTCAATATTTTAGTTACAAAATCAACACACAAGAAATTGTATTTTCATTTTATAATATTTTTGAGCGTTTTTATATTTAATGTATAAACCTGACTTTTTTTTTTCTTTTTTGTTAACTATTTACATTGTTATTGATCTTATTTGTTATTACCTTCACCAAGGCCGAAGGCCTAGGAAGGAGGTTATGTTATCACTGACGTTAGCTTGTTGGTTGGTTTGTTGGTTTGTCTGTTTGGAGGATTACTCCAAAAGTCCACGATGGATGACGATAACTGATGACACTTTCATGACGCGTCACCCAGCCTCTTTCCTTCTGCCTGCAGAGAGAGGGACAGAGAGCGGGGGTGGAGGGAGGCGGGGACACCTGTAGATTCGTCATTTTTTCACATTAAACTCGGTGAAATTAGAGTTGAGTTGGACCAAAGCACACTTGGTGATTGTTGGAAAGAGTAACGACGACGGTTTAGGTGAGTTTTATTTTGTTTCTGTTCAGTTTGAATGAAGTGTTTTATGATGCTCTGCTACGTACAGCTGATCTCAACATAAACAAAAATACATGTAGATGATGGCACAAGCTGAAAGGAGAGAGGGGGGCAATCATACTCGGCAGCTTGGCGGAGGTCTGCGCTCTCCGAGTGCCATTCTTGTTATCTAAGTTTTACTTGATCATATTTCATTATTATAATAAAACTACTCCATTTGGAGTCAAAATGATACCATTTTATTGATGTTATACTGTGCACAATGGTAGAATGTGATGATGCACAGGGTTAACGTCATGGTTAAAGGCTCCATTGTGTGCTCGTAGCCTCCTGTAGCGGATATAAGTAGTATTTTAGAGCCAGATTTCCTTTCAAGAGGTAGAAATCCACCTGGTCCTATCCTGACTAAAACCTTTGTAGAATCTATGTGCTTTGTGTTATTTATATCTGCTTTGGCACGGATGTAGTCGAGGAGTTGCTGAATGAATTCAGTGTCATCTCTGTGCGTGGCATCGTTGCTATAATGGTGTAATCCACAGAAAACATTTTAAGCAAGGATAAAAATGTAAATATTTTCCTTTGGTTCATCACAATTTACTCAGGCAGAGTAACAGTCACAATGTTACTGACACTGAGGATGAATTCTCTGAGGTCTTACCTCTCCATAGAGACCAAGATCATGCAGATAGACCTGCTAGCTGTGGAGCTATTCTTCATTTATTTTGGGTATGTGTGTCTAGGTGAAACCACACCATCCAGCAGCCTTAAGAAGTAAACACTTGTTTATTACAAAGCACGGAAGCAGCGAGAATCAAACATAAACAGCATTTTTCCACCAGAAACATGTAGACAAGATTCACTATCTCTGTAAAAATGCACCGTGCCACTTCCTACTTCATCCCCGTGTGATGAGAGGAGTGAGGAATGGCTGCCCATCAGCGTGTGTGGACGACTTATGAACCAGCGCTTCCCTATCAATCATCAACCAAGGTCGGCCAAGTGTCGGCACCGGCGGACGTCCTCTCTGATGCTCCAGGTGGGAGCTGTAGCTGGAGAGCAGATGAATAGCAGCGATAGGTTACCTTGATGATGCTCGACCTCAGCAGTCTGCTGCTGCGTCAGATATAACGGCAAATATACATCCAGGCTGTGACGACAGACTCAGCGTGATAGAATGAGATAATACACACAAGGTACACACAGTAAACAGGCTGGTAAGTAGCTATACCACCGTGTAGGAATACTGTAGTACAGTAAAGTACATAGTAGTGTCATCAATATGAAGTACCAAAAGTAAAAGTAGCCTACTCATTATGCAGACTGGCCCATTCCAGAAAAACACATATTATATTACAGCTTTCTGCAATTGCCAAGACACAAATACTGGCACTTATAGCTCTAACTCTAACTCATGTAGCTGATGCATTGACCAGGTTTAGCTGAACTATGAGCACATTGTCTGCTTCACACTAAGTTTGAACTTCTAAAACACACTTTTTGCAGATAAATACACACTGAAAACTAAAAGTGTGTGTGTGTGTGTGTGTGTGTGTTGCTTGCTAAACACTAGATTAAAACAAATCACAGATAAACGGTCTTTCTTAGTTTATTCTGGGCAAAAAAAACAACGGGTTTCAGCTGTAAACCATCATCAGTGTGATCACTCAACCAGTGATGCCAGTTTTAAACATGCAGGTGAAGTATCAGGAAAGAGACGACATGATTACATACACCAGGATTCATCTGTGAACGCATCGCCAGGACGCCGTCTCTCTCAACACAGGAGGCGTGACCACAACAGTCACAAACAACCAGCAATACAACACTAAATATCTAGAAAGACCAAAAGTATGACAAGAGCCACACCATAAAAATAGATAAATGGAGAGACACTTAACCATAACACATTAATGATGTACATTTTCTATAACCTCTGTTGAGCGAAGACACTTTTTCATGACATCTTAGCACATTTTTCTATGATATTTTTTGATGATATTTTTCTTTGGCATTTTTATCTCCTTAACCTAACCTCTCTATGGTATTTACTTAATTAATTATCATTTTCAATGTGCTGTTTTCTTTTTTTTCTACATTTATTTAATTAATTAAATTTATTTATTTATTTATTTAAAGTTTCTATCTTACTACCATGAATTATATTACTGTAGTACTTATTTATTTTAATTCTAACTAACTAATTAAATTATTTTAAAAAATATTTTTACGTTATTTTTTCTGTAACTATTTCTGTAACTATTTTTTCTGTTATGTTATGTTTGGAAAAAAGGAATAAAAATTATTTTTCCCCAAAAAAAGAAATTATATTTTACATGCGATTGATTGCCTCTATTTTTGTATTTTGTTTCTGTGCTATTTGGTTGCGCTATCGGCAGTTTTCGCCCACGAGCTGCTGAGCATTCATGAGGTTATGTTGTACAAAGTTTTATTTAGAGCACGTTTGTTTCTCTGCCCAGAATAAACTAAGAAAGAGCGTTTATCTGTGAGCGCTGCTGATCTGTTTCTTCTGTTCTGGCACCCGATACTGTTGATGATTTGAAGACATGCTCGCTGCTACTTTTACACGTTTGCTAAACACTGCCATTGAAATACAATGCTCAATTATCAATCACTCTGCACCCAGAATGCACCTGTGAACACACCTGTAACCAATTAGATCACTTAGCAATCAGAGCTTGGACACTATAAAGAGGACTCAGTTTTGCTCTTTGGTGTGCACAACACTGGAGGCTGGTTTAGGAGAGAGTTAGAGGAAGTAATCGCAATATACTGGCTTTAGTTTACAGCACAATACAGAAACTATGTTCATGTCTTCTTCAGGTTCAGTTCAATTGTGTCTGATATTGTTTTGAGTATTGAGAATAAACACGTTGGATTTGTGTGTCTGTATTCACAGCATGCTACAAATGACGATGCCGAAGACTAGATGATAGTGTTTTATTCTTGGCACATCAGTGTGCAGTTGGCATGTGGAAAGAGGGATGCAAAATGACCATTTTTAGAAGAGTTTATGTAGTTTTGAATGAAGTGTTTGCTTTTGCAAGAGATGTCAGGTATTCTGACTGGTGTAGAGTTTCAACAGAGAGTCTGAGCTTCAGAAATGATGTTTTATATAATATTCAAATACTGCGTGAAACCAAACCAGACTACACTGATGAGTGAAGTTCTGCTTCAAACTGTGACATGAAGAAAAACCTTTTGACATTTCTATATTTGTCCCCATCTGCTGGTAGATGAGGGAACCTGTTCAGTCCTGACTGCATCACAGCAGCTCCATCCAGTGGACTGAACAGATGACAGACAGTCTAAACTGCAATGTGGTGGACATGAGACACATAAACTCTTATACATGTGACCTGTAACTTCATACAAAGCTGTTCATCTTTAATCAGTTTTAAACAGAAGCATGATTCCCTCTGAGTACTTTCAAAATCCTATTTTGTGTACACCTCACTTTCACGCTTTCAGTCTAGAAAATGTGAAATGCACATCCCAGATTTCAAAACCAAGGAGGACAAAATACGAGCATTTCACTAACTGTTTAATTGGCTCAGATCTCAAGAGTTGTTAGAAAATACTGATGCTCTGCTGATCTGTCCGATGAGTTGTATACTTCAATTCATCAAGACTTTTCTCTGTTTTTTGGATTCTCCGTTCAACGTGGAGGCATGAGAGAAGTTTCCTTCAAGAATTCAAGTTAACACTTTGCAAAGGTGCACCGTATTTTTCTCTCTGTAAACATGTTCTAGTAGAAACCCAAAATACAAGAATGAACCTGGAAATGAGCACGATGTGTCCTCTTTAAATATAATTCTTCTAAAACATCAACCAAAGTAAAGGTGGTAAAACACACTTTGTAGTAAATGCAAATACGACACTATCTGTCATATATCAGTCTTGATTACATCAATTAGAAGATTAAAGGGACTGTTTGTAACTTTCTAAGCGTATAAATGTACCGGGTCGGGGCACATGCGCGCTCGCATATGCGCGCTCGCGTGTGGCCGGCATCCCCGCTCCTCTGCCTGCTTGCCTTCACTCAGGCAGCGCGCGCGTTCTCGCGTACTCGCTCCACCTCATGTGCATGCTGCTCACTCCACACTGCAGAAGAGTTAGTGTAGCTCTGAGAATATCTAGTGAATGTTCAGTGGACGTTTGTGCAGAAATAACTGCTGCAGCTCCTCCAGACCAACAGAGGTTTCCCGTGTCTTGTGAAGTGACGGGGCTCCGCAAACCTTGTCGTCTCGTTACCGACTGGGTGCCGGTGTCTCTCTGTTCACTCCGGCTGGGGGCGGAGGGAGACGAGTTTCTCGCTGTGGAGCCCCGCTGCTGAAGCCTGCGCTGAGGCAGGAGAAGCAAACACAGGATCAGCATTGATTCATGGAGAGACCTTGGTCTGGTCAGCTAACATTACTGCCAAGCAGCTGAAATATAGAGTGATATTGTGCTTTTAGCTGACGTGTG
>CAKAOH010026000.1:0-40248 GCA_916701665.1 Sebastiscus tertius | reverse complement strand
TACACAGAATCTGCATTTATTTAAAGCAAATAATCCTATCAATGGTGTAAAATAATTTCAGTTTCACTTCTCTGTCATTTTCTGGAAATAGAAAAAAATCACAGTTATTTAATTATTATATTATAATATAAATAATATTATGAATACAATAAAATAATATAAAAAATAATGTTTTGAATAATTATTTAATTTAATTATTTTATCTATAAATGTATGGAATGAGTCACATGAGACATTCTTTCATCTGTTTTAACAAAAATAATTTTAATCGCTCCTCTGTTTTGAAAATATTCTGGTATTATTATGTTTTCTATTGCAGCAGTGCTGTTTGTGTGGAGTGTTAGGTGTGTGTTCAGAGCTCATGTTGCCAGTGTTGTTTGTGTTGTTGAGCAGGCAGTTGTTGACACAGGTCTCTCATATGATACCTGCATGTGTTGAGCTGTCTATGTTAACCACTGTTGACAAGAGAGTATAAAATGACTCCCTTTCACATAGCCAGAGTAAACAACATCACACCCACATCAGCACAATAGATGCATGGACGGGTGTGCATGTGTGCATGACCGGTGTGTTTGTGTGTTTGTGTGTTTGTGTGGAAGAGAATTAGGGATAGAGAGAAAGGGGGTGGCAGGTACAGTGGATCAGGTTTTAGTTTTACAATAAAAACAAGTCAGATATCTGACAACCTTGTGATTGTAATTCCTTCCTGTCATATCGCCAGTTTGATGTCCGCCACAGAATAAGTCAATGCTGAGCTAAAACGAAACGGACGTGGAGGGATCCTGCATTGTGATTTGTGGTGTGAGAAGATGTGCTGCTGGCAGGGAGCTGACTTTCTTTGTTTGCAGGAATAAGACCTGCAGACATCATGAAAATGCTTGAATGGAAGATGTACACTCATTAAAGATAGTCTGAAATCCCACAGAGCGTGCACGGACAAATCGATGTGAATAGTGGTGAGGCTGTGTTCGTAATTGCATACTCACATACTGCATACTACATACTCAGTCAGTATGTACAGCATACTGCAGACTAAATTAAGATTATTATTTTTTAGAGCTTTTTGGCCTTTATTTGATAGGACAGAGGATAGACTGGAAAGGGGGAGAGAGAGAGAGAGAGGGGACGACTGCGGTAAGGATTCAGCCTCGGTATATGGGCGCCTGCTCTACCAGGTGAGCTACCGGGGCGCCCACTGCATACTAAATTAACAATCAAATATGCCATTATCAGCACACTGAAGTATACTCAAGCAATACGTCTTCTCTGCATCACGACTGTATCGATTACATTACAGGTTCGAGCTACCGTTGAATGAAAGTTGTTTATCACAAATGTTAATCATTACTTCTTCTACTCAATTTAATATTTTCCAGTATTATTTTAAGGCAAATTAATATTATTAAATATTTTGTGTTAAATATTTTTTCTACAGTACATACATGTTTTTCCTCTTAACTGTACCTTAACGTCACTCGCCCAGAGCCGGATCTATGCACAGGCATTCTGGGCACGTGCCTAGGGCCTCCTTGCCACTAGGGGGCCCAGACAGAGGGGTAAAGAACATCAACTGATGATATGAAAATATTTTAAAACATGTGTTAAATTTGACATTATTTAATGTAGGCTGCATTAAAAATATGTATAGAATAAAACTATAACATATATAGGTTATATGAAGACATCGGACTGCCTTGTTTGCAAACTATCGGTAGTCTCTACAATTTACTGATGTTCCATAAACGTCTCACATGCAGGCTATTGCTACTGTCCAGCGACTCCACATTGCAGCCAACCGCAACATAAGGCTACTGTTTCAAAAATCAAAGAATACATTTATTCTCAGAGCACTCACATAAGAATGTAACACTAGCAAAGTGCTAAATATATTTTGAATTTATGAAGGATTCTCTGTCAAAATTAGCAGGGGGTGTCGTGTAGAACCAGCTGTTGTGGCAAGTCGTGAGCTACAGCTGGCTGGCAGCTGCTAGCTGGAGTTTATTCCTGTTTCCACAGTAACGTGGATGGCTCTGCATCATTATATTCAACTGCAGTCATCTTTTCTCACAGCTACAGTAGGCTATTTTGTAAATCCACAGAAGCTTTGGTGTCTATGATTGTGATTGTTTGTTCGTGTTTGTCATAAACTTGTTGTATGCATTTCATTTGTTCATTCTCAATTCACAGAATTAATGGTGCTTGTTATATAACGCTAAATAATAATTCAATAATGTGCATTTCTAATATGAAGCTTATTAGCCCGGGATCATTGAATCTCGTTTTTCTTTTTGTTGCGTCAAAGTTCATTCGCACCTGCTATAAACAATCAAAACGTGCATGCAGAGGGGCTGCCTAGTTGAATTTATCCATTTAATCTGGTTCTGTGGAATAATGTCTACCTAAGCAGAGAATGAAGTCACTCTCCCTCTGTGTGTGTTGTAATCCGAGCTTCTCCATGCTGTGTTGACATAGCCAGGCTGGCCATACATGCTTTTAGTGCATGTGAGCGTGCCACACTGGCTAGCTCATGACCGCCGCTCTGCACTGTGCTCATACGGCGGTTACAGCTGATAACGCCATCCCAGAAGCGTAGCACCCACCCTCCGGTTCCCCCCCAGTTAACACTGTTAGCTCTGTCAGCACTGTTGCTGTTGTTTGCACTGTTAGCGCCGTTAGCACCATTAGCTGCGAGCCACCGACTCAGCTGCCGCCATGTTAAGAGCTGTGTAGAGGCAATAGAAATGCTCAGAATCTCGCATTTAGCATCTTTAAACATGGTATTATTTTAGAGGTACTTGGAAAATAATTCATTGTTTCAGTCCAACTGAAATACAATTACATACAAAAATTCTCAGCGAACTCATCTGCTCTGTATATCACTTGTCCTGTGTTCTCCTTTGAGGAAATAAATCAGAAAGACATTTTATATTTTTTGGCTTTTATGATGGCATCCTCTGGTTTTGAATAGATCTGACAAAACGCTGCTCTGATATGTGTCTACGTAGATGGAGACCTTATGTCGATAGAGCCAATCAGATCAAAGCGGTAATGTCAGCGTTATATCATAGGCAGATGGTCACAATGACTAAAAGCCAGACAGCAGCCTGCTACACAACAGAAGAGCCACAGACTCTGAACAGCAACCACGTTAGCTTAAAATCTCAGAATCTAACTTGCAAACATGAACACACGCCTTATCTTCCACCTTGTCCTGTTGTACACGCCACCAAATATCCATTAACTAGGGACAAGAGATAGCCGTGAGCATGGCTGTAGACCGAGTCAACCTCAGGGTGGCGCTAGAGGAGAAGTCAGGGGATCACCAAAGTCAGTATGCTTCATCCTCTGGGCACCATGAATGTCATGGCAATCCATCCAATAGTTGTGTAAATATTTCAATCTGTACCAAAGTGGTGGACCAACAGATCCACATGGCCTTCCATACAACCACAACACTAAACACTGAATTCAAAGCCTTCGGTTTGAACTGAAATGGCTCCTCAGGTTGTTGTCATGTTCCAGCAGAAGCAGGCAGAACTGAGATATTCAATGTTTATCTTAAATTATTTTATTCCATCTTATTGGCATTTTACTGCCGTGGTTCCTGTGGGCACTGAACATCAAGTCAAGGAAAGCCTTTTTGACTGGCTGTCATGTATCATCCTGATTGCTGCTGTGGCTCTTTGACCCCCTTTTTGTAACTGTCTTTCCCCTAAAACAGATGACATCCTTGGCCCTGACGCAAGCTATTGCTTTGAATAGAGCAGCTGCTTTATATGAATGTGCATTCTTCAGACCACTAATTGTAGCCTTAAAACATTTTATTTATATACTCGACTGCAATGTCCCAAATACTGATAACATATACCATATTCTTCTTAGAAAACCTTGTTGGGGATTTGGAAGCTATTTTAGGCTTTGAAAAAAGTTTTTCAAAACATATGTCTTAAAATAGCCTTGTATTTACAACAGGAGCAAAACACAACTGCGCGGGATCCACATAGCGTTTGCCATGTAAACCGCAATATTCTCCTCTCAGAGACAATCCATTTTAGGCTGGCTCATCAGCTGCTGAGGTAATAGGACCCAGATGGTAGAGCTGATATAAAAGCGAGGTAATTTCATACAAGGGCACTGTGAAAGGACTAGACACTTCTCCTAAAACCAGACCGAGATAAGGCTATCCTATGTCTCCCCAACGAGATGATCCTCGTAAACTTGTATCATTTCCTTAAAAAGAAATTTCATTACTTTCCAATTAAATGTGATTGGTAGGAGGAGAGTCTTGCGAGCGAGGAGAAATACCGAGAACCCCCCTGGCAGGAGAGATTGATTTTCTTTTGAAAGCTTCACAATGCAACTAGATGAGGTTGCCTGAGATTGAGCGCAGATTTGATTATTACTGTTAAATGTAATTCTTACACGCAGACACACACAAACGCTAGAACGTGCACACAAAGAGCGATGTTCCATACCTTGTATGAAATGCAGGTTTGTGTACACCTGTAAGAGTTTGGCAGAGTGTCACCAACATGCAAACTAAACCTGTTGATCATGAAAAGAAAATGTCCTTTTTCTTTGAATCACACTGTCATATTTGCAAGGACACACTTCTACTAGTATTGGTTTGTTGAAGGCCCTGATGAAAGGAATAAAATAAGAGATGAGAAGATTGATATCATTCTCGTTAGTGACGCTAATTTTGATTTTTTTTTCTAGCCAATAACCTCGTTAACCGATTATTACCCGTTAACTGACAGGATTAGTGCGTGGCATGCAGCAGTGCTATTTTTGGTGCCTAACAATCTGCAACGAAAGGCTGATACACAAACAGATTGAATCCATCATTTATCACCAGCTGCAGTGTACGCGCAAAACTGACGATTCAGTCCTGAATTCACACATCCGGGAGAGTTACTGTAGCAGCCATGACGCTGCATGTATTGTCCCAGTAAGTCCGCATCATTTCATCAGATTCACACCAGTTCACGCCAGAGGGGCAAATTATTCAGTTTTCTTTCCTGAGGATTAAAAGTCAAATTAAAAGTAGGCCTATTTAACATGAAAATGCTGTTGCAGGGTAGTTATTATTTTGTTATTTTAATTCTTTAAGTCACCAGAATGCAGGAAAAAAGTCTCTGAAACTCAAATTTTCCTCGGGGAGGACCCGCAGACCCCTTGCTTTGGTTTTGAAATCCTCCCTATTTTTGAGGTCTCAAGGTTGCCACATATGGACAGGCTAGCTGTTTCCCACTGCTTTATGCAAGCTAGGCTAAACGTGACCTGACTGGCTTCAAACTTAACGCACTGACGCCGCACAGTTGTAAATAATAAAATTATTGATAGCTAAATTTGATTTAGCTTCTTTGGTTCCAGGGTCCCGGTATTGTTGTCGGTATATCTTACTGGGTCACTATACATCGATCAGCCATAACGTTAGGACAGCACCCTGACCGGTCCCCATACGCAACAAACTGTGTGTTCTGACACCTTCCTATCGGAACCAGCATTAACTTTTTCAGCAGTTTGAGCTCCAGTAGCTCTTCTATTGGATCGGACAACACGGGCCAGCCTTCGCTCCTCACGTGCATCAATGAGCCTCGGGTCTGACCCTGTCACCCAGTTTTATAGTAAATATGTAACTACTCCAAACTGCATGATAACCAGATCCGGCTGACATTTATGCACATATTCCAACAATCTGTCGGAACTCCATTACACACACATATACATTACACATTGAGCCCTTCAACCGAGCTCCTCTAAAAAGAGCCTCCTCTGTTTCCGTGAGACCGTTGAGCCTCAGGCCCTCACAGTCATGTGTGAGACTGAGGCGGCATTGAGATCTGCAGGCTCTGGGGTCGATGTGTGGAGCTGCCGGCTCGGTTCACAGGGGTCAGTCTGAGGATGTGCGCTGTTTGCATTGCAAAGCCACGCTGCTGCCAAAGTGAGCTGATAGACCTTTAAGAGCCCTGACCAGAAAAAAGAGCAACATTTTTGGAAAGTCTGAGATTTCTTTTCCTTCTCCCCTCAGGAATGGGGATACTGTAGCACTGAACATGTGAACGTTAAGGTGGGGATTTTCTGTTGGGTTTATGGTGTGTTGGCTCAGTACAATATGAAGTATCTGACACCGTGAAGTATAAAATATTGCAAGTAGGAAAAGTGGTTCAATTTGTAATTTAGTTCTTCTCAGTGTGTGATCTCATGTGAGCATATAATATGTGTGTATATGGGCACGTGAGGGAGTGTGTGTACGTGTGATTCTTGACGCGCTCCCAGCTTCCTCATCCACTCCTCAGAAAAGCACTTGTCTGGTCACAGGACAGTAATTCATTGTCTGACAGCTGTTTTCTTTTCTGTGAGCCGGCCCTGCTTGGATCCTGGGGTGTAATTCCACACACGGGGCCAGCTGGAAGTTTTCCTGAAAAAAAAAAAAAAGGCTGTGAGCCCGGTGCTGACACATACGCCAGCAAATAGCACCATTAGAGCATCACTGGTCCAGATATCAACACACGTCTCCTCCAGTTAGTTGTATCCACCTGTTCCAAGTCCAAAATACATAAAACTAAACTCCAGCGGACTCATAATTGAGTTGGACATAAACACCTGATTCAGTCTTTCAGTTCACATACAAATTCATGGAGGAATCTTAACGTATTGTATACAGTATAATCACTTATGGTAACTAGCCTCATTGAGCCTCATTGATTGGTATTTCAGTATTGATCTGTTCATCCTAGTGCTACATGCACTTGACACAGTGAGATGAAGATTTTTTTTAAGATGGAAGATATTATGTACAGTATAAGCTATCAACAGTTTCAGTCCACAAATAAATTGGTATTATGGCTGGGCGATATGAAGAAAATCAAATATCATATTTCTTGACCAAATACCTCGATATTGATATTGCAACGATAATGAGATTTTTGATAAATAATCCGTCAGCATTGTGGATATAATGACTAAGTGGGTAAAGGCTAATAATAGAACAGTTAGAACAGTCCGGTAAGTTCAGAAAATTACTCAGTTTACTGTAATGCTGCCTTTAAAACCAGGAAAAGACAACACTTATGCCATATTATGATATTCCAATATTCAAAATCAAAGACGATATCTAATCTCACATCACAGTATCGATATGATATCGACATATTGCCCTGAATTTAAGTAATGGCACTACCAAACAGTCCCGGTCAGAACAACCTAGGGATGAGCTCCAGGCTACTGAGTGCCAGGTCTCCTGATGAGTCATGTGCAGAACCCGTTTTACAACCATTTTCCATTTAATTTCCTGTCTGGACGACCAAAAACCTCTCTGGAGGGTAGTCTGTAACATATCCCCTGTTCGGTTTGGACATCATCTCTGCCCTTCATGTGTAGAGAGGATGTTTTCCGAGAGGGTGATTTTCCCCAGATGGTGCAACAGCATCAGTGCATTCGCTTTGGTGTTGACGTGATGAAAACTGCTCACCAACACTCAACACTGATTGTGTGTAAGAACCTCATAAAATCAACTTAGGTTATTTTTCATGGCTTCACTGCAGCTGAAGGATTACTCTGTGGGTCGAGGACATACTCTGGCCTCTTAACCCTCTGAAATCTGATTCACTGGGACAACAGAAAACATTAAAAACTGGTTATCTCAGCTGCTGAAAAGCTCATATTTTGGATATTTTCAGACTACGGTTACAGCATGTTATTCAAGTGCTCCGGTAATGGCTTTCTTATTCAATGAACTTTTATATTGGTTGTTTTGGTGTGCATTAGTCTCTAAATCCATTTTCAACATTCTACATTTTATCAATCGTTTGTACAGCACTTTGAATTGCATTTGACTTATTTGAAAGGTGCTATATAAATAAAGTTTGATTGATTGATTGATTGATTGATCTTTCAGTTTTTCAACTTAATATGTTCTGTAGGTGCTAAATGACAAGCATGTTTGGGGTGTGAGGAGGGGGGTTGGTAATTGCTCAGTTACGGGACAGCGAGCACTGCCACCCACAATATAACTCTGTGCGTTTGCAGTCACCACATTGAAGGAATTACACTTGAAAAGCCTACGTGGAGCAATGACGGAGACTTTGAGAGATAAGGGGCTGCCAAGGAGCATCGTTTTAATGTTTTATTGGCATAGAGTACCAATTTTCAACATACCTCTCTCCTCAACTGCTCATTAAAGCTAAAATTACACCAGTTAAAGGCTTATAAACCACCGTATCGCAGTAGCTTTGACAGTGAAAGCCATTCCTGTTTCCCTGGACAAGCCTCTCTACTCCGATAATGGAGCAACACTCACATCTAGAACCTGCTGCTGAGCCACAGCTATACTTACCTGGGATAAAGATGACAGTAATTATCAGGTTTTTCCATCGTCATACCTGTGCTAGTGGATTCCCTACCGCACACACCTGCCCTAGCACAGGTAAGTACAACCCTCCTGCAGTGCAGCAATTCTTCAACTCAAATGACAGATGTTTCCATGAACGAGTTGTGGAAATAGATGACCACTGGCTAGGAAAATGGTGCTAATTATTAGTACGGGGAGGACTTCCAGGGACTGTACTGGTCCTCCTCTACACATAAATTACACTGTTAGGTTATGAAAGAGGTTGCTGACTATGCTGAATGTTTGTGTTATTATTGACCCAGATATTTCAGTTTCACTTTGGCTCTGTACAGGAGCTAGTGGGTGTATTTTTGAACTTTGGATAGAGCCAGGATAGCTGTGCTTCCAGTCCTGCTTCCAGTCTGTGTGCTAAGCTAACCTAACCACATCTTGGCTCCAGTTCGGGAACATATCTCTGTTCCCTCAGCCTTTTGTTCTCTCAGCCTTAAGTTCCCTTAGCCTTAATTATGGACTATCATGTGATTAGTCGCAATTAAATATTTTAATCGATTGCTCTAATTTATAGTGATTTTCAGATGATGTCCTAATAGTTTCTGCTTAGTGTTGTAAGTGGTTTGTTTTGCCTGAGAACAGGCCTTCTCCCCTGTGCTTCATGAGGTCATTGTATCTGAGTTACTGTACGGTCCCGCTCCGGGTCACGGTCCGGTCCAGTTCACGCTGAGGTCCTCATGTGACTGTTGCTGTTGTTCTGGGATCCAGCCGTGCCGGTCCTCAACTGCTCAACTGTTGACAACTCCAGAGAAAAATCTGGAAAGCAAAACAGGGGAGTGGGAGGGAGAGAGAGAGAGAGAGAGAGAGAGAGAGAGAGAGAGAGAGAGAGATTACAGGACTCTACACGGAGAGAAAAAAGAGAGAGGGAACAGAAAGAAAGAGAGAAAGAGAGAGAGAGAGACAGCGGCGTCTAAATCTTGTCCGGTTGTGGTTGCCATGCCAAGAGCTAAACAAGCGTTTTATCAGTTTCTGGGGTTGAGATTTATTCTGGTGCCGGCAGTTTCTGCCTCACAAATCAGTGCATGATTCAGCGTGTGAGGATTGTTATAGTGTGTGGAGCATCTGCTGGCCAACAGGCCCATTTAGTGAAGTGGACTCTGAATAAAATCCATGACTCTGAAAAAGATTTCAATGTAAATTCTGATGCTAACAGCATGTGAGTGGAGTTTCCAAAGCTTGCAAATTTTAAAAGTACGTGTTGAGCTTAGTTGAACAAAAAAGAGATGACAAAAGACAATATTTGGCCTTTTGAGGTATTGGGCTGCACCTTTTCCTTGGAACAGACTTTCTTCTTTTTTTTGCGCCGTGCCTCAAGTTCACAGACTCATCTCGTATGTATTTTGAAATAGTGCCGCTGGACACCAGTCCCTCTGCTCTAACCACTATGGAGTGAGAACAGGCGTCAACTGACTGCCTCCTAGTGCAGTGATAATACCTGCAATAACCACAGTCACATAAAACTGACTGACAGATGTGTGCTACACTGTACTCATCTCTCCTGACATATGTAACCGCGCATACAATTCTCACCTCTTTTATGATGTGGTGCTATAATTATAGACATTTAGCTCTACCACAGAGCTTTTGTCTAAAGCTTTCTGGCTACGGACACTCCTCAGCTGTAACAATAAATGGATCAATGCCTCGCTTTTCTTCTCCTCTTCATGACAATATTTGTAGTGACCTGTTTTATTTTACCCGTCCTCCTCCTCCTCCCTATGATGTATGACTCCTTCGTGTGCTCGGTTTCCACATGTGAGGAATCTAATTCTGCTTCTTATTAGGCATGGCCGCAATGACCCTGCGCTATGATCGAGCCAGCGTGTCCCTTCCCACAACAGGAAACACCATCACCTACAATTAGCCAACCAAGACAGAATATGTGGCTCCAATCACAAACCTTCAGCCCTGCGGATCAAATTCTGTTAAACATGGCATTGGTCCATGGAGACGTAACAAAAAACATAGGGATTGCCTAATACTGCGGAGACTTTTGGTTTCTAACTTTATAACATTGTGTACCCTGGTGGCCAGACGGATCTGACAGCGAGATCCTTCCAAACCGAGAACATTATTGCTAACAATCAGCCAATCAAGACAGCTTCTTGGTACTCCATCAGGTACTTTCAGACTGTAAGAACGAATCCTGGCACCAAAAACAGAAGCTTTCAAATGGAACTTAAAATATCAGAGTGCTACAGCACTTTAGGGAGTTGGGGTTTCATGGGAAAGCCAACCACTTCTGAGTCCTTAAAGTGGGAAAAATTCTCACCGACAGAATTCAATCCATGTGTGCAAAATGGTGACTTTAGAGAGAGTGTCTTGTTCTTCGAGACACACTAAAGCCTGGCGATTACACAACAATATGAAACAACCATATCTGATACCACTTTCTAATAAGGCACCCTTTATAAAGGATCTTTAAAGCTGTAGAAATCAGTATTTTTACATTAACAATGGGTCAAATGCATAGACTGATAAAATATGGACGTAGTCTCTGGGATGTCACCCATAGGTTTCTGAAGAGCTGTTGTGAAGCTCAAAGTGGGTGGCTCTGGCTGTCGCCATCTTGGCAGTGACAATACACAGCCTAACTCCCTGCTAATCCAAAAATGGGCAAAGAGGTGGATTGTCGGTGGAGCTGACAGCTAGCAGCTGGCGCTGTGGTACAGCACCTATCTGTATTGCAAAGCGGTCACGCCCTCAATTATATGCCCAACTTTAAGCCTTAATCTAATTTAAATGGGTGACTTATATAAAAATTCACCTCTGTACAGTTTGAACAAGGATATTAGTTATAGAGACCATTTTTGTACCAGGCTGTAAACATGTTTATTTCTGCTGTAAAGTTGGGCATGTTAACATGGGGGTCTGTGGGGATTGACTCATTTTGGAGCCAGCCTCAAGTGGCCATTCAATGAACTGCAGTTTTTGGCACTTCCGCGTTGGCTTCATTTCTCAGCACCGGAGGACAGACAGAGAGATGCACACACACTCACCCACGCTCACACACGTGATCAATCTCCTGGCGGAGATAATAACATGGCGGTGTGTTTCTATTTGATAATATGCAGTTATAAATGTTGGTAACTGTTGATAAATAGCCTTTTTTTCACTTAATAATGAGCCATCATGTCTACAGTCGTAAAACATATTAAGTCATTAAGAAAGGCTTTTTACAACAACCTATCAGGTCTTCAGTTGTAGGCAAGATTTAGTAAAAGGATAGTAGTCCAGATGCACAACGGAAAAAATGTAATTACCGGCCTAGCAACCCAAATATGTACTTTATCATGGCCTCGTAACTGAAATATATGTATATATATAGCTTTAGTACATTTCTTAACCATTAATATAGCTACCCTTTGGACTGGAGTAGGGTCATGAGGTTAAGAGGCTTGGCTAAGCCTCTCTGTGTGTGTTCTTTGGGTTTTACAAAGTCGGTTCAGTTCACAAATTACTATGATAGCACATGTCAACATTCACATGCAGTAATACATGCCTGTACGCATCTGTATTATATCGCTGGTGTGCACATACCCATACGCATGAATGCACTTGGACACACGCATGTACGCACACAGACTCCCATACGGTTCCAATATGGATTCTGTAAACATTAGAGAAAAACTAGTTTTTATGCCTCACATTATTAACATATTCCTGCACACAGTTTACCAGCACTTATTTGGATGGTGACCATGTTAAACATACGGTGCATTGTGGTCGCTACAATTTTCCTTGAGTGAACTTTAAATTCTTTCAGCGATAACATGACATCTCCCAGTAGCACTGGTGAAACTAAACACGTGCTACAAGATGAATAATTTCATTTATTCCATAGTGTAATCACACTTAACCTTTGCACAAATTCACTCCCTAAGATTAGAGAGAGCTACTGGTGCAGACACAGATGCAGATTTTCAAGTGTCTGCTGCCAAAAAGAGAGATGGATGAGGATGGTTAGGTGTTTGACTAGCTGAGCTGGACTGGGACACTGAAGGAAATGCTTTACTATACTTTCTTTTGGTGCATCACAGAACATTACGTCTTCCAAAACATCACTTAAGACACAAACGTACTTCCAGCTAGTAAAACATTAATCTTTGTGAAAGCAGCACTTGATTCCTTTTGTGTTAGAATGAGTCAGTTGCAGCTTGCATGGATCTGCTTTGGTAAACCCATGGAAGTCCCTCAGTGACACTGTAACTCAAACCTGTTTTCAAGGTCAGGGAATAGACTCCTCCTTGGGCTGTGAAAGAGATAAATATAGCGGTGTCAATTGTTAAAGGAAGGGAGCACTCAGGGGGTTAAAAAGGCCATACTCATACTCAAGCTTGAACCCCGAGGTGCATTAGTGCAGCTGTCTGTCTGCATTTCAAAAGCAGGAAGAAAAATGGGGGAATGAGACTCTTTTCCATCACACAGTAAATACACGGGCAAGCTATATGGCATGTAGAGACATGGTGTAGAGGCCAAACTGTGTAAGAAAAATGGAGAGGTCTTCAAGAACTCTTGAGGTCTTCAAGAGTTTGTTTCAATTGGGCAATTTTTCTTCTTTAATGTCAGCTAATATTGGCAGTGTTTCATGTTGTCCGGAGACGAAGACAAGCATTCGCATGTTATGGGAATACTCAAGAAGCTGATCTGTCGTGAGTTAAACGGTCACTACATCAGAGTATTCATTTACTTAAGTAAAAGTAGAAATACCAAAGTGTAGAAATACTTGGTTAAAAGTAAAAGCCCTGCATTCAAAATCTTTCTTGGGTAAAAGTACAAAAGTATTAGAATCAAAATATACTACCAAAAGTAAAAGGACTTATTATTGAGCAGAATGGCCGATGTCAGAATAATATATATTATAATGTTGGATTATAATTATTGATGCATTCTCGTGTACATCACATTCATTTTGCAGCTGGTTATGGTGTGGCAAATTTTAAATACTTAACTGCTGGTCGTCAGCTTAATATACAGCAATATATCATAATTTACTGATTCAGATTATTAATACAAAATATAAATCTGTAAAGTCAGATAAATGTAGTGCAGTAAAAAGTACTGTATTTCCCTCTGAGATGTAGTGGAGTAGAAGTATAAAATAGCAGAAAATGGAAGTTAAGTACACAAACATCAAAATTGTACTTTAGTACAGTACTTGAGTAAATGTACTCAGTTACATTACATCACCGAAAGCATTTCTATATCCCATTCAGCGCATCAACTCAAATTTTTTTTTTTTTCACAATTGAAGTTTCGTTGAATTTTGCCGTTTCTATACAGCTTTTCTAATGCAATACTTCAAAATATAAATTCTGAATTAAATATGTGAATGGAAACACTGCTATAGTATGCACAAAACCGTCTCATTTTCTCCGTTGGCCTTGTTGATGTCTTTGTACTTACTTAGTCATCTGTCCCCTGTGTGCCATTTGCATTGTTGTCTTGAAAGGTCACTACGTTTACCGTCTCACTGTGTTACATAAAAGTTCCCTCCGTTAATTTCCCCTGCACACAATAACAGGTTCAGTCCAGATTGGAATCGGTTGCTTATTCCTCTTTTTATTGAGGGATACCAGTCTTCTACTGTTTTATTTCTCAAGTAATAAAACAAGACACAGCACCCTGTTTGCCAAAAATGAAAACTGTCGTATGTTACTACATTTTCAACATGTCATTATAAAGATACGTGCTTTTGTGTTGGTCTTCTGAGGGAATATACTGCCCCCTTAACTGCTATAGGTCAGAATTAGCAGTATGTATAACATGTGTCCTCCATTCAGAGGAGAGAAGCAGACAGCACTATCAAAGGTTTTCATAAGAAGATCATTTTTTTGCTATTAGACAAACGGCTGGCACACAACAGTGAGGGAGAGCAGACCTGCTATGGGAGAGCTGTGGGAATGGACGAGCAAGTGGCTGTCCAGGAAAGATGTAATGGATGCCGTTCTGAACCTTACAGTATGCTATCACACTACACACACGTCTGATACAAGATGAAGACATCTCACAGAGGAACTGTAGGAAAGTTGGATTACGAGAGCATCAAATAGAAAAAAACGATTACTTAGAAATTGGCAATGGATAACATTTGCATAAACAAGAAATAAAAGCAGTAGAAAGATAATAATACATGGCTCGCTGTCATTCAGTGGTTCCAGTAGAACAAATGACTGCTCAGATTGTTAGCCACTGTAGCCACGTAGCTCAAGGGATATATGTCAGTCAGTTCACCAAATTCCAGATTGAAATATCTCAACAACTGTTGAATGGATTACATTGTAATTTTGTGCAGATATGTTGTGGTCCCCAGAGAATGAAACCTACTGACTTTGGTGATTACCTGAATCTTTTGTTTTTTGTGTGAAATATCTCCACAAATATAGGCCTTTAAATTTGGTATGGATATTCAAGCTCCCAATACTCTTGTTATCCAACACCATCATCAGGTCAACATTTTACTGTGTCAAATACCTGCAGAACTCACATTAGCCTCATTGTGTTTAGTGCTAATTAATTAACAATTGTTAGCATGCTAACATGCTAAGCTAAGATGTTGAACGTAGTAAACATTATACCTGCTAAACATCTGTATGTTAGCATTGTCTTGTGTGTTAGCATGCTGAATTTGGCATTTAGCTCAAAGCTCCATTGTGCAGCATCACAGAGCTGCTTAGAACGACTTTGGACTCGTAGCCTTACACCTCTTCCTAACTCGACGCGATGCGAACGAGTGAACATTAGATTGTTTCAGTTTTTCCTAATGAAGACGTCCTAACCTGTTCCGTGCGTCAGCGGACAGGCAAAGCGATGATGACGGAATATCTGGACAATTTTTCGTGCTCCATTCGCCAGAGTTCGCTCGTTTCGTTCCATCAAAAAATAATGCTGTTAGTCAGTTCCATGTGTTATTTAACAACAATATTACGTCAATGAGCGCTTAAGCAACACTTTAACAGCAACTCGCTGACAATGTAGCTGGCCACGCTCAACTGTTTTGTTGCCTTTGGCGCTCATAGCGTGAACATAGCATTAGCTGCAGTAGTCAGCAGCCGCAGAACATGACATCATGACATGTACGTTCTGTTATTGTTAAGGTGGAGAATAAAATCTTGACAGGGATTTCGCATGCTTATTTTCTAACTATGCTTTCCCAGAAGCTGAGTGATGAGGTGATGGTGGGAGTGTGGGCCCATTAGCAGCTTAGCAGACTGGCGCTCTGGGCTCTGAGGACCCAGCGTTAAGAGTCCAGCTGAGGACTGCTAACTGCTCCACTGACAGACAGATATGCATCTGCAGCGCTGTAGCCAGGCCAAAGTTTAGACTCAAACCCTTAGCAACACACCTGGGAGTTATCCACTGCCAGATACATCTTGGTGATTCAAAACCGATTGCTCAATAGATGTGTATAATTTGATTCTGAAGCTGCAAAAAATGAGAGTTGTTCCAGTGACTGCTTTTTTTCACAAGCATGAATCCTGATATCTGTGGCTAACTGATGTGCTAAATTTGATTTACTTATGTGATTTGGTTTGAATCTACTATTGAAAGCTCTAGGGAGGATCAAAAAACTCATTTGAATTGTGAACTACACAGTAAGTAAGTAAACTCATCATAAAAACAGCTACCTGCCTCCCTTCAGATAATTTGAATTTGTTCCATTTCATATAAATATGTTGAACGACCGACACCTGTGGGAGCTGTAAAGGGACTGTTTGTAACTTTTTAAGCGTATAAATGTACCGGGTCGGGACACATGCGCGCTTGCATGTGGCCGGAGCCTCGTCTCCTCTGCCTGCTTGCCTTCACTCAGACAGCGCGCGCGTTCTCGCGTACTCGCTCCACCTCTAGACGTGAACGCGCGCTCACTCCACACTGCAGAAGAGTTAGTAGCTCTGAGAATATCTAGTGAATGAACAGTGGACGTTTGTGCAGAAATAACTGCTGCAGCTCCTCCAGACCAACAGAGGTTTTCCGTGTCTTGTGAAGTGACGGGGCTCCGCAAGAGAGGAGAGGCGTCTCGTTACCGACCGGGTGCTGGTGTCTCCCTACTCACTCCGCCAGCAGCCGGAGAGAACAGCCGGAGACACCGGTACCGGCAATAATTTACTCGCAACAGACTCACTGCGGAGCCCCGCTGCCTCAGCCGGCGCTGAAGCAGGAAAAGCCAACACTATGATACACGTGATATTGTGGTTTTAGCTGACGTGGGTCGCCTCACTGTGTTGCTCGTTCATGTCTATGTAGAGCGAGCCCCAGCTCGAGCCCGACGCTGACTTTCGTTGACTTAACGGCCATAGGTGTCGAGGTTAACAAGCATTTCTGAAAGTTACAAATAGTCCCTTTAATGCCCAGAAATACAATATTCTTTAGCTTGATGTTAGCTTGCTACCTGTAACATTAGCCTGACTGTAGGAAGCTAATGCCAGGTCTGAAAAGTGAAGCCAATGCAGAAGTGGCTTAAACCTGCATTCTTTCTAACAGCCTCTGGTTGTATAGAAGTCTATGAGAAAATGAGCCTACTTCTCATTTGATTTATTACCTCAGTAAACATTGTAAACATGAGTTTATGGTATCAATCACTGGTTTCAAGTCTTCTTCTATACAGCATGATGTTCATTTAGTAAATTATGGTCCCATTTAGAGTCACATAGACCATAAAGCAGGGTATGCTTTGATGCGTGGCTACCTTGTGATTGACAGGTCGTCACCACGGCGTTGTCCGGTCTGGGACTTTAACCCTTTCACAGTTCATGAAAGTTAATTCTAACCTATTTGGTCGCCTAAAAATGTCTTATTTAGCGTACGACTATACTTAGCTCCAGCCTCTCGTGTCACATCTGGTTGCAAATAACCAAGATTGCTACAGCCAAAATGCCGAACTCAAGGCTTCAAAACGGCAGTCCAAAAACCAATGGGTGGCGTCACGGTGACTATGTCCACATCTATACAGTGTATGAGCTCAATGCTTTATTGAGTAAAGGTGATGTTACTGTAAATTGTAGAAAAATGTCCAGGTGTAACCTATACTGTCCTCATATGTGGCTACACAGAGTTGTTCCTCAGACGTCACAGAAACATGGAAACCCCTCTGGGCACAACGCCAATCAACAGGAAGAGAGAGTTTCCCAGGATTCCTCATACTCTCCAAACTCTCTCTCTGTGTGTGTTTAGTCTGGGTGGCGCGTGAAGTAGGAGGAATCACTCATGACTCATTGGTGAAGTTTAGCAGTTACCTACGTCTGATTTGCGACAATTTATCCACTCCGAGGGTATGATTCATCAGTCCCTGTGTGAGCCGAGAGACCACAAACAGAACTCGGTTCTTAAAGGATGATTGATGGTAAACACAGGAAGACATGCCCTTCGCTGGACAGACCGAGAAAGTTGGGGGGAGGTACAGAGGGAAAGACAGTTTGACAACTGTTCGAAGTATACGCTAAACACGCCTAACAGTAAATTTATCAAAAGCTGTCACAACACTAGCACTCTGGCTAAAGTTTTCAATTTTATTTAATGTTGAACAGTGACCACAAACACTGACTGATAGACATTCAAATGATTGAACAGGAGGTTTTGAATTGTTATTTTTCATAGCTATTATACTATACTATGTTGGTTGATTTCCCAATCTTTCCAACAACCATTGATTAGGTACAGTGGCCCCGAGAGCTCAACACACTGGAAATTAAGAAAACACATGCAAATGGGCAAAGCAAATTAAGAAAACATCTTGCATGTGCAAAACACATGCGCGGCATTTGGAAAGAATCGCTGCAAAAACACAACCAAATACAGAAACGTGCTACAAGAGGCTCACACTACAACAGAAACTATTTCCAGGGGACATTAAAAAGTGATGCACATGGCTGAAATTAACCTAGCCTTTTGCTTAATATATTAGCCTGCCTATTCAAATAATCAGACCAAATACACACAGTTTATTGTGGAACAGGCTAACATCATGTTAGCTAGCTATTACATTCATAATTACTTCTAATAGGGGACAAGCATTGCTAATAAAGTGAAGCCTTTCACTTTTGCTTAATTTGTTTATCAGTTTACAATTAAGTAAATGCTGCCCCTTCTTTCATTACAGAAAGGGTCGGTATACATTATAAAATAGTATTCATGGCATCAAGCTGCAACTTATTTTGACTTGTTTTTAACCACTAACTTTTAAAAAGTAATTTATTTTTGTACTTGAATGTTACTTGGTGACAATTCTGAAATTCTATAGCCAGCTAACATAGCCTGTTTCACAATTAATTATGTGTATTTCGTCAGATTATTTGATTTGGCAGGCTAATAATAAGCTAATGGCTAACACAAGGTTAACAGCCAACTTCTGTAACTTCATAAGCATGGCAACAACAAGCATGTCCAAGCCGTGTGCATCACTTTTTAGTGTCCCCTGGAAACAGCTTCCATTGCAGTGCTACAAGTGGCACACTTGTAGCGCGTTTCTGTATTTGCATGTGTTTTCTTAATTTGCAGTGCGTTGAGCTCTCAGGGCCACCGTAGATAGGAAATCTGACTTTATCCTTACTTGTTGCTGGTTGCTACTCAGAACCCATGAAAAGCGTTACTGTGAATCGCAAAAAGACAGGTAAACTCAAAGATCTGATAATGATATAATGCATTTTAATTATGTGCATTTAGACACACACAGTAACTATCTAATATGTATTGAACATCACCGATTCATGCAATGGGTGGATTTTCTTCTCTCAAGATATTCAGTGTCAGCCAAACTCCCAAAGCTGAACAAACAACTATAAAAAGATTATAGTAAGACAAAAAGCCAAGACCTAAGCCTCGCACGAATCATGTTTCTCACATGGAGCTTTTGCCAGCGATGCATTCACTGCATGCCGGCAGAAAGATGTATAAAATTAGAAGGACCAGAGAGTTCAGCATCCTTATAATGTCAGCTCTATATGGATTCAGTAAAACCACTTTCATATGACCAGAAACTGCCACGGCAAACCCCAAACCTCCTTTTTAAAAGACTCCAGAGTCTCCCGGAGCTGTAAACAGTATGGGAAACTTTCTCACTCCGTCGTTGCTGTATCTTTACTCGATCAGCATTTCTATTATTGTGAAGAAGAGGTGAATAATCTCACAGTGAGAAAGTGGAGTTGTGAATCGACAATAAAGGATAGATTCAGTTTTTCAAGTCTCCCTTAGTCAGGTCCCCATTGGAACATTGAACTGTAATTCCTGGACCATAGACTGTATATAAAGATGGACGATGTTTCTCCACTTCCTCCTACTGTACCGAAGTGAAGCCCAAATATTCTCCATACGGGAGCTGCCATCTTGAGATCTTAATCTTAATTTGATTTTAATTTGGAGCCAGAGTATTCGCCATGGATGTATTAAAATAACTGGAGACAGCGTTGGAGGCGGACCCCCGGTCATTCCTATGAGAGTTGCTCATTGGCGCATGAAGCCTAAATGGCTCAACTTCCGTCTGGAAAAGTACCCGGATCTTTGCTGGGTAGCGTCTGAGATGATTGACGGAGTAGCGTCCGCTCGGTCACATGACTTGGTCACGGGGTCCTAACGTCACGCTGTCGTCACGGCTTCCGCTCCAGCCTCGGTGTGGGTCTCACTCACATGAATGGAAGAATGGAAATAACTCTAGATTTGGCTATTAGTGTGTTTTACAACTTTAAAAACTTAATGATTTCAATAAGGACTATTAGAGTGTTTGTACTGGGGAGTTGATTCACCACAAAAAAAATTATCTGCTGAGTTACAGACATCTCTTTCCCAATGTAAGTCTATGGGAAAAAGTATTTTTGGGCCCTATGCATCACGTGACTGACACGGAAGTTGCAGTACCGCCGTTTGGCCACTACGAAAGTTGGGATCGACGACCGGCGCACTTCCTTGGGGCTTGGTCTGCGCAGCAGTGATCAAGCGGTGGAGCCATGATATCGAGGTCACCCGCCCGCCATGGCCGCAGCTTGTCGGCGAGAGAGACTCACAGCTGCCAATCATGACGTCTCACCCCCTTTTTATAGCATCAAATAACTAATTAAAACCAAACATATCCGAAAAATGACCACACATCAGCGTGATAAGAGCTACCTAAAATGACAGAAACCATCTTTGGGAAAAATTTATTTGACGTGACTTTTTAGTTTGGCTCATGTCCCATCCACTAACATAGAGGAGGGCGGGCTTTATGAGCTATACTGCAGCCAGCCACCAGGGGGTGATTGAAATGTTTTGTCTTCACTTTCGGGAAGCTGTCACGTCGTCCACCTTTATGTACAGTCTATGCACTGGACGTTAAGAAATCCCTCTCTAAAAAATAAAAGCTCACATTTTAGAGATGCGTGTTTTTCATGAGGGCCTTCTATCTACCTCTCAGTGCAACCTGTAGCCATCGAGTTGAATTAGCACCTGTGAAAGTCTTTAAAAAGTGAATATTGCAAGTTCCACCAACTTGACAACTTGTTATTTGCTGCAGGGATATTGTATTACACTGTAAAGAGATTTTGTTTACCCCTGTAGATCAACAAAAAAAAACAATAGCTGCCACCTTCAGTAACTTGACAGTTGATGCATTTTGCAATCTCTCCAGTGATGTCACCTGAAGGAACTGAACAGCAACGGGAGAGCAGGAGATCTACAGTATGACACAACATCATAAGTAAATGTAAGTAAAAAAACAAAAAACCCTACTGGCTCACTCTGCCACCCAGGGCGTCATCAATAATGTAACACAACAGAGAGTTTCAGCAGGAAAGGAAGACTTCTCTCGCCTAATCATCAACAGATAAACAAAGCCGTGGTGGTAATTAGATGTTTATGACTGTGTGTCTGGCACTCCAGCTGAAAGTGTGAGATATGAAAGTGTGTGTGTGTGCGTAGGAAGCTTTGTGCATTTCTATTTCTGTCCGCTCGTATTTAGGCGTCACTGTAACACCCTACATGGCTAGTGGCAGTGCGTGTTGCACTCGCATGGCATGTCGCCGTGGCCTCACACACATGCAATAGACTCATGGGCTGCATCACCGTCGGCCAGAACAGACACTTTACACAGTAGTAAACACATCCAGACCCAAGGTCAGCTGCTTGACGTCAGCCTACGCTTTGCTTCTCTGCTGCTTGGAAACACAGGCGCACACACGCATACATACACACTCATACATAAGCATGTATGTGTTAGTACATACACCACTGTAAATATGCTCTCTAATGCTCTGTCCCTCCCCATGTCTCTCTCTCTCTCTCTCTCTCTCTCTCATGTAAACACACCCCGTCATTATACATGCGATGAACAGCATTGTTCTGTCGGTTGTCAATGGTTGATGTGAGCGAGCAGGTTGCCATAGAGATGACAGCTTTCATAGATTAAGCAGAGTAACAGGCCAGAAATCAAAGCCATGCATGAAACTGCAGCCAGTCAGAACAAGGAACTGATTCCAGTGATAAGAAAAGACTTTTGCTCTGAACTGGAATGAATGATATGAGGGCAATGCTACATTAAGTTTAAGATTTATTGCACATTCCAGATGTAATTATTATTGCTTGAGTCCAGATGTTGATACTTCACATCGAGCAGACAGTTGTGCTTTTAAATCCTAACTCGCTCCGAAGTTACATCCTTAAAGGCACAGTCTGTGATCTTGAGAAACTAGCAAGAGTACACTAGATTTATAAGTCCAGTGTTTCCAACTCTTTTCCAATGAAAGTAGCTAGTGGTAATGAGAATTTCAACCACTATAACAACTGATATTTCTAAAATCTTTACCAACCGTGCCTTTAAGATTTTCATTTAATCAAACCCTATTTTTGATACCACTTATGGCTTCTATTTTTTTCCACTATAGTCATCGCTAATTGTCTCTGTGGCCGCACCCGATTCAACTGTTCCTTCTTTCGGTGATCGCCCATGTGAATAGATGATAAAACCTAGTAGTGGGTGTAGCAGGCTGCTTCTGACCCACATCTATGAGGCTTATAACCACTGATAACGGCCATTTAATGACCTGATAACAGTCTAATCGGCTGGTGCACGGTACTTTTCATAGCTTTCGGATTAGTCTGTCTTTCCTGTTTACTCTGATCTTAAAACCCCCATGAAGGATTCATTCAAATATAACTTAATTTCCAATTTCTGTACGACATATTGCTCTATCACAGAGTTTTCCTACAGATTCTTTAATGTGTGGGTCTGTCTCCCAGCAAAAGACTTCCACCAACTCTGTTCAGAATCTCTGACTGGAGAAACATCAGGTCATGAAGATTGAGCAGTTCAATGTCACTGAAATAAAAAGACAACAACGTCATTTTCAATAAATTCTACTTAAATATGTCCAATATCACAATTTGCTTTATACAAATTCATAAAACAACATCGTCAAACTTACAGCCAGTGTGGTTTATAAGATAACATTGAGATACTGGCTCACACAGTCAATAGGTCAGATTAGCTTAGTGCTAGCTCAGCTACCCTCATCAGTTACGTGACTCTCGCATTGTAGGTTGCAGTAGCGGTCTGTTGAGTCTCCCACCCACATTTGGTCATGGGTTCAGTATTACCATTGTTGACCTTCACCTGAGCCGCTCAAGACATGTTTGCTGCTCTTAGTGGTCGATACATGTGTCATTTCAAACAAAACTCTGGGACCTGAATCATTACAACGCACTGGCCATTTCTACTAGTGACCTCAAATCAAACAGGACTGAAGTCCTGATGATTATAACTTTAAAGGTTCTCTATACCAGTGGTTCTGAAACTTTCATGTCAAGGACCCCCACGATATTAGGTCACGGACCCCCATTTGAGGATAAAGATTTGATGACGATTTCACTTCAGGGACCTCCATCTGAAAAGATTTTGGTTGTTAGATATGATTAATACCAGAATTCTATAGTTGTCAACTACAGTTGAGGAGATAACTGTGGAGGAAGTGAAACCTATGATCAGAATAGTCACTCTCATAACTCTTACTCACATTGGGCTCACTTCTATAGTGAATTAAATAGTTCCCCAGGTTAATACTGTGAATTCTGTCAGCAGTGTTGCCGTAGTTTTCACTGTTAGTGATGTTAACTACGAGTCGCTTGCTAAGCCAATGCAATGTTGAGAGCCATGCAGAGGCAATAGAAATGCTCCCAATCTCACATTTAGCACCTTTATGGTATGAAAACCTAAGCCCCGTGTAGACTTGAAAGGTGGCTTTAAAATGTTTATGGTGGAGAGCTCGGGCTGTGTCAGCTTGGATTCACAGCATTTACTGTACAATGGATTGACCCAGTTTCATGGTAAAAAAAAAAAAAGGCATAATAACATCCATAGAAGCTTCTCAAACCTCTCCTTAAGCATAATACACTTCTCCACTGCCCATCCATATGCTCAGCATGTTCCAGACACTCATTCACGGCTTTCATTTGAACCCTCATGCATGACCTTTGTGTTTAGTAAACCTGATACAATGAAAAAGATTTGAAGATTGTATGTGATTAAACCTCATTGTGTGGTGAGACGAGGAGACAGTCTTTAAAATGCTCACAAAAAAAATGGTGACAAAATTCAAATCACCATGTTCACATCTTAGATCAAGTGACACTGCATTGTAAATTCAGAATTTACTCCACAGTATGTAATCTGCTAATGTGACCTGACCTAGCTGGGCCGGACACTTCAAATTTCACACCCTCCCATGGAACAATATCAAATATGTGCAAAATATCTGGGTCTCGTCATGGCTTTGTGTTGACGGGATGAAACGGTGTGAATTTATGTATAAAAATATATGAATGTGAATTTAGTTTTCTGTTAACAAATCTTTGATTAAAAACTCACTCACTCGATTAAGAACTCACTCCATACAAATGTTTAAATTAGGGCTGTCAATTGATTAATGTGATTGATTAATCCGCATGATTGTCCATGATTAATCGTGATTACAAATTAATTGCACATTTTTTTATCTGTTCAAAATGTACCTTAAAGGGAGATTAGTCAAATATCTAATACTCTTATCAACATGGGAGTGGGAAAATATGCTTAATGTATGTATATATTTATTCTTTGAAATCAATGAACAACACAAAACAATGACAAATATTGTCCAGAAACCCTCACAGGTACTGCATTTAGCATAAAAAATATGCTCAAATCATAACATGGCAAACTGCAGCCCAACAGGCAACAACAGCTGTCAGTGTGCTGGCTTGACTATGACCTGCCCCAAAACTGCATGTGATTATCATAAAGTGGGCATGTCTGTAAAGGGGAGACTTGTGGGTACCCATAGAACCCATTTTCATTCACATATCTGGAGGTCAGAGGTCAAGGGACCCCTTTGAAAATGGTCATGACAGTTTTTCCTTGTCAAA
This sequence comes from Sebastiscus tertius, assembly GCA_916701665.1. Classification (NCBI taxonomy): domain Eukaryota; kingdom Metazoa; phylum Chordata; class Actinopteri; order Perciformes; family Sebastidae; genus Sebastiscus; species Sebastiscus tertius. The sequence goes on along the minus strand of CAKAOH010026000.1, from coordinate 15,476 downwards.
ATTTAGCTTTAGGTTCTAAGTTTGGAGCATTATTTAACCTCCTTCTCGACAAGCAAGTATGCTTTAAAACTGAGCCCACTACAACCTTGATTGCGTTAATGCATTAAATAAATTAGAATTAAATTAAATTAAATTAATTAAAACAAATTTGCGTTAACACGTCATTATCGCGTTAACTTTGACAGCTAGTTTAAATCCTTCCATTTCCAGACCAGTGGCTATTATATTTATATACATACGCTCTATATATTTACAGATTCATATCCAGATATTCACAGCCACGGCACTGCCATCACAGAAGCTATTTCAGAGTGTCAGAGTTATGCACAAACACGTCATTTCCAGTAAGAGTCCAGTTAAAGAAAATCACCTCGGAGCTGCCTGGAATCAGTCTTTTATAAAGTTACAGTAATAACGAACACTGGTGAAAGCTGCAATTGTTTCCTATCATCTGCCTTTCCCTCGCTATCATCTGCTCACCATAGGTTGGATAACGAAGAGCTATTTACATACGCCAACCTAATTAATGTATGAACATTTGTATTCACTTGAAAATGTTCCGAGACTGCAGGAATGAGCCAAACTGCTAAGTGATATTTACTCAGTAAATAAACACAAGATGTAAGGTTGCAGGCTTGCTGAGCATCTTAATCATTTTCAGACTTTGTCAGATGTTATGTAAATGATCTGAGCAGCACAATCATTGAGGGATCTATCAGCAATATGGAGAAGAATCTGTTGTTTGTTGGTCTTACCATTTGGCTGATATGTTGTGGAAAGTAATAAGCAAAAAAATAGAATTTTAGTGACAAAGAACATCATTCAAGTCCAGGGCGGTGATTGTCGGAGACAGTTCAAAGTCATTGTGCCTGCTGAAAAACTTGTGTCTTTACTGGCTCTCCAAGAGACATGGGAACCAGATGAGTGGCTGCACTGCTGCCATTTAATCCCAGAATTCATCTGTGTGGCATCCATGCCCACTGATTCACCCCTGCTCTCTGTTCCATATTAAAAAACAAACAAACAGATGAATATGTGCCACACATTCAGGCAGTAAATCACAGGATTCTAGATTCTAGTCCGGATTTGTCTGTGTTATAGTATCAGATGTGCTCATTATCTCTCCTCTAATCAGTGTGTATCTATTGCTTTCACAATCCACTATGAATAGCAAGCCTTTGTTGAGCGAGCTCACAATCCCCACGGCTTATTGGTGTTACTTTTATGTCCTTGCTCGGAGTATTGATGACTATCTGGCAGCGTCCAACCCACCAAGACACAAACATTTCTTCCAGTGGGCTTCACCAAATAAAACAGTTATAAACAAGACCTCGGCTCTCCTACCATTCCAGCATCGCAAAGCAAAACAAGATGCTGAAGCTGCAGAAAACACTTCCCACATTTTTGTCATGAAGTGTAAGAGACTGGCTGTATGGTATGACCGTTGTGCTGCTGAGAACAAGGCCCATAAAAACGTGTATGTAGGACTCATTGGCTTCTGATGACTCATGACTTTGAATGTCTCAAACAAAACTATTACATACTAATCGTGGCATCTGTTGTGTTCCGCTGATGTGAATGCATGAACAGCCATCCAGAATGTACCCGAACACATGATAAATGACTTAGCCATTACAAATAATTTCCACGTGGACTCAATTTTCACTTAGGCAAGACTCATATTCCGATATTTGTGTTTCTACATGTTTTGGGGCAATAGTTCATGTGTTATTTTGCAGCTTTCTTTGACTTTTCATAGCTGCAAAATAAAAACTGGTGTGCAACGATGACAGATGGAAGGTTCTGTCTTTCTGTCTTGTAACACGGCGTCCAGGAACCTAGCAGGAGCACTGGGAGTCCTACTGGTTTCCAGTCTCAATTCCCGCAAGTGCCTCTAATAATTTCTGTCAGGCGGAGAAAATGACAGGATGTACCGCACATCATGTAACACTGTCCCAGGTAGGGAATGTTCAGACTGTCTCTCACGGCCATTTGCTGATGATCAACAGGGTCTTGGACGTCACGAGGTATCTGCAAAACCTTGAGGGGTTTTACTATACTGGCCCCGCTGCTGTGTACTGGCTGTGCGGGAAGGAACCAAATCCTGTGAGACAAATTAATATTAAGGCACACAGGGGTGTGAGGACAGCTGCTGAAAAGCTGCTTTGACTGTTAGGCCTGCCAAAGAAAACAAAACAACACAATGAAGCGTCCCATGTGCAAGAGCAGGAGAGAGTAGAGTCAGATGTTTTTATGAAATATGATCGGCTGACCGTCATCTCATTTTCTATCAATGCCATGTGGTTGAGGAAAATAAAAACTGCCATGCAGTGATCCCCAACCTGTTTAGTCTGATGTTCCCTCACATTGTTATTAGCCCAAACACCCCTTCATCAACCCCACCTCTCATGTGTTCTTTTCAGATTTTAAAGTGGATTTTAAGTAACACCACAAAAAGTGTTTATATTCATTTTTCATATAATGGAATTATCAATTTTATTCCAATTTTATCACTTTAACACTATTGGAAGCAGCTGAATCTTTCAACCATTTATCCAGCTAAATATTTTACTTGTTTACTTTTGCGCTAACCTGATTATCCATTAATTTCATATCGTTATTTCATCTGTTTATCTACTTTTTGTTAATTATTATATAGTCTCTCTTCTAGGGGTGTAACGATACATCGATCTGAATATATATCGATTCAATGATCAACGATCCAATGTCATCGATGCAAAGTGAAAACATCATCTCCTTTATTTTGAAATTCCCATGGCACGTCTGTATCACCATTTCCGTCCAAGCGCACCTCCTTCCTACAGAGCCCAGTAATAAAATTGTCAAATAATATTTTAGTTGCTTCTTTAGTTACTATAATTGTAACTGATTGTGTTAAATGGGCATATTTAACTAATATCAATCGCAGGCCCCTGAATTGACAAAATACGTTTCACTCGAAACACAGTGGCGGCCGGCCAATACAGGGCGCTAGGGCGCCGCCCCCCCTGAACCAGACAGCCACACACAAAAAAACATTACTACTACTACTACTACTACTAATAATAATAAATTGTACAAATTGTTAATATGTGTGTGTTTAAAATATAGAATGCACCCAGTAATATGTGTAAAATATGACAAAAAATCATCTGTGCAAAATATATGGTTTTACTGCATGTCCCTGTCTCCCCTCTGTCTGTCTGACTCTCCTCTGTCTGTCTGTATGTCTGTAGTTCAGCTCTGGGGCGACTGAGAAATAGCCCACAGCAGGCGGGTCTATGTAGCAGTTTAGCCAATAGCTGATTCAAGTTATGAATGATTGACATTAAATTTAGCCAATCAGCATCCTTAAATCTGATACGAGAGGGGAGATTATTTTATCACCCCAAGCAGCCTGCTGACGTCAGGCTTTAGAATGTCTAGCCCGTGACGGGAGACTTTGACCAATCACAGGTCAGTTCATTGAGAGAGCGTTCCTATTGGCTGTACTCCGGTCATGTGACCGGAACTTGGCCTTCCTTCACCAGATTTCACAATGGCTGCTGCGTTACAAACTTTTGCATTTTACAGCTAAACGGTACACTACAAGATGATTCTGAAAACATTTGAGGAGAGAAAAAGGCATTAACGTAACATAATATTGATTCATATTTGATCAGCGCGACCTAGTTTGACCGTTTGGTCGGAGTTCAGAGTGATTGACAGCCGGCTCTCGTAGACGGCAGCTGGACAGCAGACCTCAGATCAGCTGTGACTGCAGTGAAATGTTGCAGATGCTGTTAGGAGCACCGGAGGACACCGGGGGACACCGGAGGACACCAGAGGACACAGAGGGAATGATTTTTTTCAGGTCACCCGTTTCATGTACTACTGTCAGGATATAGTGACCTTTTTATAAAAATAACTTTTTTTAATCATATTTGCTCAAATCTCGCCTACTTCAGCTTTAAAGTACCAAACATAAAAGTAGACATTATGCAGAATAATGTATATTATTGGATTACACTTATTGATGCATTAATGTGTTATTCACTTTAATGTTGCAGCTGGTAAAGGTGGAGCTCATTTTAATGACTTTATATACTGCTGGGTAGTTTAATCTATAATAATACATAATTTATTCCTTGATTATATTTTGTATTAATAATCTGAATCTATAAAGTAACTAAAGTTATTAAATCAATGTAGTGGAGTAAAAAGTACAATATTTCCCTCTGAGATGTAGTGGAGTAGAAGTAGAAAGTATCAGAACATGGAAATACGTAAGTAAACTACAAGTACCTCAAAATTGTACTTAAATACAGTACTTGAGTAAATGTACTTAGTTACTTTCCACCACTGAGTACATGTTATATTATTGTGTTTTTCTAAGCATTCTTTACTGCTCCTGTTGGAATAAAATAATTGTTGATTATTTAACTGAAAAGTAGTAATGTGTTTTTGATACCTCCACTTTTTTGCATCAGATCATACCGGGATGTTTGCTGAAATTGATCGGATGTGGCACAGCAGCCCTACCTAGAAACATTTCCACCAGCCGCCACTGTCAAAACGTAATTGAGAATCCAGTTTAGTTGTATGGAAACTTAATTTTGTGGGACTACATGATTGCTACCTGAGCAGAGAATAAAGTCACTCTCCCTCTGTGTAGTATAATCTGAGCATCTCCATGCTTTGTTGACATAGCCAGGCCGCTGTACAAACTTTTAGTTAATATTTGTGCATGTGAGCGTGCCCCACTGGCTAGCTCACAGCCGTTTTTCTGCACTGCTCTCATACAGCAATTACAGCTGATACAGTTGTGCCGACAGGATACAGTAGAACACAGAGGCCATTTCCATGCTGACAAGCGCCCGTGTCTGCCTGTTTATTCACCTTAGGAGCGCAGTGATCCCGCGGATCCCAGCTGAACATCAGTTGAGTAGGTGGTCCTTAATGTGGCCCAGCACGCATCAGCGTACACACTGCTAAAAGAATGTGATCATATGTGGCCCAGACCACCTCTGAATGTGGTCTGAAAGATCTGATCTCAATGCGTCCTCAATGCGTCTGGAGTGGGTTAACACCTGTACTTAGAGCTATCCACTTGTGAACCGATCACTGAGGACGCATGTTAATACCAGGTCTGAACAGGGCCACTGTTAGCTCTGTCACCACTGTTGCCGTTGTTTTCACTGTAAGCGTTGCGAGCTGCCGGCTCAGCCGTCGCCATGTTGAGAGCCATCTCTCATTTAGCACCTTTATGGTGTTACTCAGGTTGGTGAGACTTGTGTACTGTGCAGTAAGTCTATTGTAGCTAGGAGCTTACTGGTCAGATAGTTATTTTCTTATATGTGGATATTTTTTTAATATCTGTTTTTTTTAATTTTGGTTGAACTGCTCCCCCTGGGAACTGCAGAAGTACCGTCTGGAGTAGAAGTACCCCTGCTTGGAAATAACTGGAAACAGAGAGAGCTCTTTACAGGGCTCAATGGCCAAAACATGGCCATAGCTGAAAGCATATTCTACTCCAGACCAAGCACAGCATGTCATCCTTTGAAGCGCAGCTGTGAACCGAGATTTTTTAAAATACGGAGGAGGGAGAGTCGTCGCGAGCCTTGAGGTCCGTCTTGGGGTTCCACATTTACAGTGCAGGAAACGTGCACTGCCAAGGCCTACAGCATGTTTACCCTATGGCCGCTTAAACATAAGTGAATATATACCATTCTTTTTGTGTGGACATATGGAAAATTCTCTTGGCAATGTATGCATGCACACACACAAAGGAGCAGGTGCGCGTACACTCACAGACACTCGTGTAAACACACGCTCGCCGATAAACTAACATTTCGATCTAAGAGAAACAGTTTGGTCTATTTAGGTGTGGGGTTAACAGATTGCTCCTTGTGGATCAAACATTCCCATAAAGGCAGAATTTAGGGAATGCTCCATGGACCATTGACAGCACGTTTCCACGTCTGTTTGAGCCTGCCTGCGGTGGGGAGAGGATGACAGGATGCGGGCTTAGCAGGGCTGGCTTGAGGCTGAGGTTTACTGTCAAGTTTATGTGTGTGTGTGTGAGCATGTGTGAGTGTTGCAAGGTGTGGGACACTAATATGTACCTTTGCTGAGTGTAAATGTTTTAGAGGCATCTTGTGAAGCAGGCTGAAAGCATCTTTGACATAATTACACAGTGTGTCAAAGCTAAAGAGAAGGTTCCCTATGAAACAAGGACTGGCAGGTCAGTGTGAAAAGTGGAAACCAGACTGCCAAAAATGGGAAGTTGTTGACTAAACATCTGTGAGTGTGAGCGTCTGTGCTGGCACGTTTGCATGTGTTGGGAACAGTAAGCAGGCAGTGGTTCATCAGCAGGGTTGTTGCTGTTGATGGATGACCTGATAGAATTTGTCGCGAATTTAAGTGCTCAGCATCAAATACATGTCCTGCTATATGACAGCTGTCACTGGCCTCTACGTGCTTTTCTCTCTTTGCTTTGCAATGCTAAAAACCCAACATATTATTTTACAAGGTATCCCAAAAGAGTTTCTAAGCTCTTTGCTGTCAAAACAGGTGTTAACAGCACCTACCTGGCTACTTAACATCACTTTTTTAGCATTATCACTGCTAACGTGTTAGCATGCTGATGTTAGCATATAGCTCAAAGCACTGCTGTGTTTAAGTGCAGTCTCACAGAGCCACCAGCATGTCTGTAGACTCGTACTGTGCCTTTTAATACCCATACTACATTGCTATTTAGTAGGGGTGGGAAAAAAAATCGATTCACTTTTGTATCACGATTGCTTTCCCCCCACGATTTTGAAATTGATTTTTTTTAATGCCAGAATCAATATATTCGCTTCATTTGAGTCTATGCGGAAGTAGAATGAAGTTACCGCTTTTATTGTTGTAGTCAGAGTAACGTGACGTCATATCCGTTCCGTATCCGTCAACCAAAACAAACAGCAGCGAGACGGAACTAGAAAGAAGAAAACGGCGGAGAGTCCATGTGGATATGACCTGCACCCTCATATGTTAAATCCAGCGTGGTAAACACTACACATCCAGTAAAGTATAGAAACACTTTGAATTTCACACATTGCAGGAATAGCAGAGCTAGACATCACGGCTAAAGGTGCATGCTAACTCTGTCACGGACAGGAAACGTTATCGTATTGCGGTAACATGCGGTCAAGCCGGCCGTCACTCTCATCTCCGTGGTCAAATTCGCCGACGCTACAACTGTAGAGCACCCAGATACTGACATTTATGTTAAATGCATTCAAACGGCCCCGATGGAGCTGACCATGGATGTATAAAGAGAACGGAGCTGACGGGAGAGCTAGAGACCACCTTGGAGAAGTTAGAGGAAGTTAATACGGGTGACTACGTCCGGTTTTCAAAATAAGGTGTTAACAAAAGGAACTCTATATACAAAATACATCAATGGAAATAAGATTGATTGTATTATATTCACCAGAAGTATAAACCATTACATGCCCCTTATACATTAAAAAGAAAATACCACTAATTTGTGAGGGAAATGTCTTTATTCTTTGATTTTTGGGTTGCTGGAAAAAAATGCAATAAATAATTCCTGAAAATTACTGATATATTTGACTTCAGGACATTGCTGACTACATACATGCTGAAAATCAAAAAATGTTACTGTATTAATTTAGATATTTCTCAAATTAAAAGTCCCAAGAAATGTATGATTCAACTTTTTCTCATGGTCTACTGTTAAAAAAGTTAACAGCAATAAATTGTATCATCGAATACTTACAAATCGCAATACTTATCGAATCAGCACCCAAGTATCGTGATAGTATCGAATCAAGAGATGGGTACTGTTCCAGCCCTAATTATTAGTAGTAAAAGTATTAAATAAGATAATTAATATTATAAATTATGAAACATGTTAATATTAGTGTATATTTTATTATTAGTATTTCTCTGTTGTTCTACTGTTTGTACCATTTTTCTGGTATTGTTGGCCATCACATATATGTCAAAATAGTCAATCATATCACTTTGGGCTATTATTTTATACGTGTCATAAAAGAAAGTGTCAGACTCAGTTCACACCTGCAGTGGAGCTGCCTTTGGGTATGGGCAAACAAATCAATTTCAATCCCAAATGCTGCTCTGTGAGCTTGGGCAACGGTCCATGAGCCCTGAGGTGATGTTTAATGAAATGTCGGCTGAGTGCAGACGCTGAGATGATCCTGCAGTTCAACGGGGCAGATCAGGGAAACTGTCACGGTTGCGAAATGCATCCATCACATGAAAAACACAGCCATTTCTGGTTTTGATTTATTTTGTATCATGTTGGTCTATCCTACACACATAACATCTATTGCACGTCTCCTGGGAGAGGGAATCCTCCTCAGTTGCTCTTCCTGAGGTTTCTTCCATTTTTTTCCTCATCCGAAGCGAGGGTTGAGAAGGACAGAGGGTGTTGTATGCTGCACAGATTGTAAAGCCTCCTGAGGCAAATTTGTGATTTGTGATATAATTTATTTTTAATTGACTTGATTTGTGCCAATTTGAAGTGTTTAAATCAAGTTTCCCTCAAAGACCTGACACGACATGCTCTGTGAAGGAGTGATGACTTGTGTTTCCACATCCTGCCTACGTCATATATATTCCTTCATCCGCTGCCAAACTGAGGGGCAACACAATAGTTGTTTCCTTTTAGTGAAATCTCCACCACATTGTTGTGATGTTTTAAGACATTTGTGGTTTCATGCTCTGCTGGTGTGCTCTTGATTGGGCTTTCATAGCGTATGAGGATATGGGAAACAGCATCAATTTTTTATTTCAAGGCCTTGGCACCGGCCGTGACAGATTGTGTGCAAACACATGTCATGTGAGAACGATCACTTTATGCCCGTTGGCTCTTAGATTTGGCTTTGTATTCAGCCATTTGTTTCGTTTTGCATTGTACTGACTGATGTCCCAGAGTAGTGATCTGAGATCTCTAGTTACTTGATTAGATTAGGATAAGGCAGATTTATTGGCCCATTATTGTCTTTTAATCATAACATAACACCTGGGAGATCCTCCCTAATCCTCCCTCTTTACAGACATACAGGAGTTTACACATATTCTATTACATAACACCTTTTTAGAACATATTTGCCCCGTTCATTTTCTGCAACATCTTGAAGATTATATGTTCTTTAAATTATTGTTCACAATTGATGCATTTGCACTAAAAATCAAACAGCAGACAGGCACATTTAGTGACTGGTGAACATAGCGGTGCATTTAGAAGCTAAAGAGTCAGATATTTCCCTTGGTGGAAACCAAACCAGAGCTAAAAGGAGAGGAGTAAATATTGGAAACACAACTTGTTAATGCTAATGTTCCTATGTGTCTGCTAAGGTATTCACAACGACGGCAGCGTTGCGAAAGCGTAGCACCCACCCTCAGGTTAACACTGTTAGGCTCAGCCATCGCCATGTTGAGAGCCATGTGGAGACAATAGATATACTCACAATCCCCCATTTAGCCCCTTTAAGAAATGCACTCTGTATACAAAAAAAAGGACAAATATGAAACAGGAACTGAGACAAACAAGCTTCTGTAGTCACTTGATGCACATTTGTGTTTCATGTAAATGAAAAATAGACACAACCCAGATGACAGTACCCTGTTATTGCTTAAGATGAGTCAGAATTTAATTGCTAATGCAACTGGAAATCAACTCCCCTCTAAACCAATTAGCATTTGTTTGCTGCTCCATTGAGCTGTAACAGTAATGTTGGTAGCAGTACTAGCAATTTAGCAGTCACTTTCACTGAATGGATTAGACTATATTTTATGAATGTGGATGGTTAATAGCAGAGTGGGTGTGGAAGCTTTTGCAATTGCAAATGCATTTGACAGTCGTTTTACAGTCGTGATGTTCACGGTTGTCTTCCACACAGTCGATTGCCCTTAGGGAAGCTCTCGCCCCATCAAAGGTCTTGACAGAAGTCTGTTCAGAGAATAGACAGCACAGCATCTTTTCCAAGAAACCGTGAGCCAACACAGAAGAAGAATTATTTGCTCTCTGGCTATAAATTAAGTAAGATTGATGAGGTGAGATCTGCCAAAAAGGAGCCTGTCCCTCCCATGCTCCACTTTCATTTTTCCTCCTCTCCTGACAACACACTTTAGCTGACATGACTCATAAGGTGGCAGCCTGCAGCAACTGAATGCATGACCCTGCTTGTGTCTTGGAGCTATTGTGAATCTCCTCTACATTAGACCACACTACCAGAAATACAACACATCGCCACTGGTGATAACTTTATTGTCCAATTGATTGTCCAGTGAGGGGTGAAGAAGGGGTGGGTAGAAATACAGAAGCTACCAGAACTATTGTCCATCCATCCATTATCTGTTTATTATCTGTACCGCTTATCGCATTCGGGGTCGCAGGGGGGGCTGGAGCCGATCCCAGCTGACATTGGGCGAAGGCGGGGTACACCCTGGACAGGTCGCCAGACTATCACGTAAGCTGACATATAGAGACAGACAACCATTCACACTCACATTCACACCTACAGACAATTTAGAGTCAACAGTTAACCTAACCTGCATGTCTTTGGACTGTGGGAGGAAGCCAGAGAACCCGTAGAGAACCCACGCTAACATGGGGAGAACATGCAAACTCCTCACAGAAGGACCCTGAGCTGGATTTGAATCCGGAACCCTCTGGCTGTGAGGCGACACAGTGCCACCCAGAACTATTGTGATAGGGGGAAACCTGAAAATGTCCTACTATACAGCTATACTACTCTGGGAAAAGCAGGCTCAGTTGACCTTGGATCAAAATGGAAAGAAGAAAATATTTGTAATACTATGAGACAGGATTTGACAACACTGGACAGTTACCATTCATTTTCAAACAGTAGAAATACAGCGTTCACATTACACAGTAATCTACCAGGAATGTGAACCCCCCCTCCCCCCCCCCCTCCGGCCTCATTCAAATTGATGAGGAAGCTGCATTTTTATTTCATGCTGGGCTAAAGTCGGTCTGAACACGACCATCATCAAAATACCAAATCAGGGAGTATATTATGTGAAAATGGTGTTCATCACTCCATTAGAGGTCCAGAGACTTCAAGCATAGGCTACATGCCAAGGAGAATGAAGCTGTGTTGGCGACTCATGGTGTCCTAACACCAACCAACACATGCCAACCAGTCAATCCCATCCTGTCCAATTCCCTCTCTTTCACTACAGCATGTTTCTATCTCAAGTGCTTTATTTTCCATGTTTGCTATAGACCTTCTATCTAAATGATAGATCCAAATACAATATGAAGCACTTTACAAGATGCAAGTAAAGATATTTCTGCATTGGATGTCCTGGACCTGCACTGATGTACCTCTAACCTATCACAGCCCTGAACATGTCTGAGTTTAAAGTCTCATTTTCAGGTTCATACTTGTATTTTGGGTTTCTACTAGAACATGTTTACATGATTTAATGTTCAAAAAACGTTTTATTTTTCTCATACCGGCTGTGCTGCAGCATCTCTTCTCATCCTCTGTTTGAAATGCTCTGTTTGAGCTCCTGTCCAGTCTGCTCTGATTGGTCAGCCAAACCAAACTCTTCTGACTCCGCTCCAGCTCCGCTCTAACTAGCTTTGTGTGAGGACGTGCCAAACTTCCCGCTAGGCAGGTATTATGCAAATGTGTTACTTGATGACATCACTACATTACTTACGGAAGCAAAGGCAGGACTTCAAGCGAAGCGTTTCAGGCAGTTCAGGAGCAGTGTTTCTGTAGGGGAGAGTAACTCCCTTTGGCGTGGACTTTGGACTTTGTAACTTTGCAGACCTTTTACATGCACAAAAAACTATATAACACACTAAAGGAAAGGAAAAAGCGTAATAGGCCATCTTTAAGTTGAGTGTGTAAGGCCATCTTTACCTCATACTGAAACAGTTTCAGTATTTTAAATGGCTGCCAGATGATTATAAATATGGCACAAATTCCTCACCTCGAGTTTCCTCACCAGACTTGAGTTTTCCAGTCCTCCTGTCCAATAGGTATCCCATAGCACGTGGTGGACTCTGGATCTGATGGCAGTCTCTAATTTTAATAAAATGCTTGGATGATTCAACTTCAGTCTGATATTTACATTGGATGATTACAATTACAGAATGTTATTTTCTGACTGTGAACTATAGCATTATGAGATCTCAATCTCAACGGAGGGGAACTTTAACAACATCATGCATAGTACTTGAAAGGATAAAAACATTTAATTGCATTTATGCATGTTTTGTAAAGGCTGTATGGTTTATGGTTTTGAAATGCTGTATGTCTTGGATTTGGTTAGGGTGAGAATAAATCAGCCTTTTGGATCAAAACAGCATTTTTGTGGTTTACATCTTGAGTCAAACAATATGGGATCCATATGGTGAAAAGTCTGTTCTGCTTTTACTTGACTCGCGTGTGAGAGGTTCAAGATACACAGAAAAACCTGCTTTGCTTGTCTCTGTCATGTCCTAAAGGGACCTGATCTGCTGTCGATGAATGGTATAACAAAGATAGATTTTACATAACTAATTAAATCAGTTGTGTCTTTTTCACCGGGGCCAGCTGTTGCCTGCTTTGGTGTTCGGTTCCGTCCGTGCTTTCTACTGTAAACTCCCCTGAGCTTGATTATCACATTGGAGATTGGCGACGGAGTGGATCGATGAGGTATTTTATTGTCATAGCGGTGTGAGCGGTGCGACTGCTGTCGACTCTTTACGGCTCTGGCTTCAATGGGGGACACACACCGGTCAGCATCTAACCAGAACAAGCTGTTTTCCATCGCCTGTGCTCAGGCCAGCACATCATTATTGTGTTTGGATGCAGGCCGTGTCACATGTGTGTCACACTCGCTGGATGTTTCATCTCCGCTGTAGCCGCTGGTGCACTTTCTTCCACTGCCTAGAGAGTTCGTTATTAATGATTAAGTGCTCCCATGACACAAAGGGGTCATTAGGTGTATGAATAATAAAATATTAGAAGTGCTTGTCTTTGTGATCACTTCCATCAGACCAGAGGGCTACCTCCGGGTCTGAGAAGTGATGCCAGACTTACATTCTTTCTAACAGCCAGCAGGGGGCGACTCCTCTGGTTGCTAAAAGAAGTCTGATTGTATTGAAGTCTGTGAGAAAATGAGTCTACTTCTCACTTGATTTATTTCCTCAGTAAACATTGTAAACATGAGTTTATGGTCTCAATCACTAGTTTCAAGTCTTCTTCAATACAGCATGATGTTCATTTAGTAAATTATGGTCCCATTTAGAGTCAGATAGACCATAAAGCAGGGGATACTTTAGGGCGGGGCTACCTTGTGATTGACAGGTCGCTACCACGGCGTTGTCTGGTCTGGGAGTTGTCGTGTTTTCGTCTTGCATCTTTACCCCTTTCACAGTGTGTTTTCAGTTCATGAAAGTTAATTATAACCTTTTTGGTCGCCTGAAAATATCTTATTCAGCGTTCGGTTGTAGCTCCACCCTCTTGTATCACTTCTGGTTGCAAAAAAACAAGATGGCGACAGCCAAAATGCCAAGCTCGAGGTTACAAAACAGCAGTTCACAAACCAATAGGTGACGTCACGGTGACTACGTCCACTTCTTATACACAGTCTAAACAACAAACGTGTATAAATTGTGTTCAGACTTGATTTTCTTTATTTTTTACAGTGAATACCTCATGATTTGATGAACAGGCGCTGGGTGAGGGTCATATTGAGGTCTTATCTGGCCTACATTAACCAGGTGCTTTGCTGACTCCAAACAGCGGGTCTGAAAGGCCTGTCACCTGACATTAGACTGAAGAGTTTGAATAGTCAGAACTCAATATCGTCACACTGTGGGATCACTATTCACTATACATCAAATATCAGCATCAAAGAGCGGGTGAGAAGAAACATGGTTTTCCCTGTTCCATAAGGACAGCATATTGGAACGTGTTTTTACTATAGACCAGGGTGAAGTGGTTACAACAACAGAGAGGCGTAAGGATTAGAGGGCTGTTTTATGCAACTTGGAGTATGAGATCCATGTGGACAAAACCAAGACCATGTGAAAGCATATGGACCATAAGTTTATATGTTTCCTCGGTCAGACAATGTGCTAGCGTAATGTTTTTCATTAAAGAACGATTACAGAACCGTGCTTTTTTACATTTTATGGTTAACCGTGAAGAAATTACATGTGGGAAAAAAGAAATGACAAGAAACAGATTAAACAGAAAAACATCAATCCTGATTAAAAGCATGATAACAGTCTGTCTTCCTCTTCAGCATAAAACTGAAATTAATGAATGAACAAAAGGTTACAGGATCAATTTTTACAGGCACACATTTTAACGTCAAAATCATTTAATCTTAATCATATGAATAATGAATAATCCTCCATTCTGCTTTCAACACGACCGCATCTGATTATCTGAAAGTGCTCGACTGTGCGTGCCACAGGGGGCTAAATGTCCCCGCTCCTGTGACTCACGTCATCACAAATTCATGACGTCGAACCAGTCAACACCCAAGCTCTGCCGGCGACACAAGACGTCACTCAGGCAGTCAAAGATCAAGGGACGGGAATTAATAAGCGCTGGCTTGTATCAGAGCGACATGCAACCCATGGCTCGACAGCGTCAGCCAAAGATCAGTCCTCGTGACGTCTGTTTATGGGCATGAATCACAGCACAGTGGCTTATCATACACTAGAAAGTCTGCCCTCTGGAGAGTCAGAAATCCTCTTGAACTCTGGGAACAGACGAGAACAGATCAGTCATCTGAATGTGTTTGTGTAAGAGCTGAGGCTTTTAGGGATTTTAGGGTGATTTAAAGCTGCAATAAGCAACTGTGAGGGGATTAGAGTGGGAAACGATTAGGGAATCTACCTTTGTACTGATGCGTTCACTATCTGCTGAGACACAGTTTTGCCCTCAGACTGCGTTTCCCTCCAGGATATGTACCACAGGCTGGACCAGTTGAATGCTTTAGGTATTTAAACATCGTGGGTGGTGTTGGGATCTGGTGCAGATCCTGACTAAGAATGTGGTTACATAGCCAGAGAAGAAGGTCTGCCTGGAAAAGAAAAAAAAGAATCTGATTTGATTTTGTGTAACATTTAATTTTGCTCTTTTTGTCACGGCCACATCCGTGCCCGTTTCTCCTTGTTTCTCCCTCTGTATCCCTCTCCTCTTGTGTCTTCCATGTCCCCGGTTTGCCCCTCTCTGGTCCTTTCTCAAACCAGACCCTCCTCACTCCCACACCGTGATGGAGTGAACTCCGTCTGTAGTCACACTCACAGTTGAATGAAGCACCATTCTTTAAGGTGGAGGGTATAAATACAGCGGCAAGCTTTGACGAACTTCTCTCTCCGACAAGGAAACTATGAATAAATACCAGAATCATAAATATTTTATTGATCCCCGGGGGAGAAATTGAGTTGCGTTTTGCTCCCATTCTAGAATAGAAAAAAAATA
>CAKAOH010025999.1:0-13127 GCA_916701665.1 Sebastiscus tertius | reverse complement strand
GTCTGTAAAGGGGAGACTCGTGGGTACCCAGAGAACCCATTTACATTCACACATCTGGAGGTCAGAGGTCAAGGGACCCCTTTGAAAATGGACATGACAGTTTTTCCTGGTCAAAATGTAGTGTAAGTTTGGAGCGTTATTTAACCTCCTTCACTACAAGCTAGTCTGACCTGGTTGGTACCGATGGATTCATCAGGTTTTATAGTTTACTATGATACCAGTATCTTCCCTCTAACATTTTATTTTGAATGTTTTTGACTAAACTTGTCTCCTCGTGCTTTAATCCTCCCTCGTCTGTGTTTCTGTGTCTCCAGATCAGGACTCCTTCAATGTGGTGGTTCATTATTTAGGACAGGAGGTTCTAAAACGTCAAATCCAGAGCACGGACGTCAGGATAATGTACTTGCCTTCCTCTCCCGTTCCGCCGATGCCGGCCGTCCTCAAGGGCTCGTTCACGCGCGTCCCGCTGCCGGAGCCGCCCTCATCGCTGCCGGCCGGCGGGGAGCTGCAGGCCCTGTCCACCCTGCTGCCCTTCATGGAGAAAGGGGTGCTGCTGACCACCACGGCGCAGGGAGTCTACGGCAAGCGGTTCTGCCAGGGGCGGGTCTTCTGGACGGGGCCGCACACCACCACGCCGGACCTGCACAAGATGGAGAGAAACACGCAGCCGGTGATGCTCTTCAGTAAAGACGCCTTCAAGCAGCGTGAGTTCGATCTCCGGCTCACTGGGCCTTCACCTGACTGGATGTGTGGGGTCCAGTCTGGATTAAATTGAGTTTAAAACACGTTTATTTGACTAATTACATTTTAATTAAAGCCATAAAGTTTGCAGTTTGAATTAGATTTCAAAGAAAAGTAAAAACAAAACAATTTATTATAAATTATTTCACATATTTCAACTACAAAC
The DNA here is from genome assembly GCA_916701665.1 of Sebastiscus tertius. Taxonomy (NCBI): domain Eukaryota; kingdom Metazoa; phylum Chordata; class Actinopteri; order Perciformes; family Sebastidae; genus Sebastiscus; species Sebastiscus tertius. Next base: position 12,220 of record CAKAOH010025999.1, on the reverse strand, counting down.
AAAAGGATTGGTTCATTTAATCTACTAGTTTATGGACAGAAAATTAATTGGCCACTATTTTCAGTCATTTTTCCAACCAATTGTTTGTCAGATATGGTCACAAACTAAATATATTTGTGCATTTGGACTGTTAGTTATACAAAATAAGGAATTTAACGACCCCACCTTCAATTACAGCAGCTATTGTTCTCTATTTTCTGGCATTACACAGACAAAATAATAAAAAAATGAAACAATAATTAAATAATATTCAGTTGCAACCCTGAATAGCTCGTCTGCATCCAGAGTCCAACCTCAAACCAGTGACTTTATATGTGGCCATAAACTACAGCTAGTCTAATCTCAGTACAGCAACATTAATTATGTATTTAACTCATTTTGTTTCTTAATAATCAGAACTGGACCACTTCCGTTTAAACGGCGGCGAGCCTCCTCAGTGCGGCGTCACTCTGTGTTTCGGAGAAGAGCTGACCAACACCGAAGACCCGTCTGAAAAACTCATCATAGTTCAGGTAAATGTACGTGTTTACGCGCTCGGCACCGTAGTTACCGGCTTAGTGATTTATTGACTTTTATATTTAATCATTTGTGCTCATAACTGGTAATGATGTTTGAAATTTGAAACACGCGGGGGATAAATTGTGTCTTTAAACACGATATTTGTATAATTTGACATTTTCTGATTAAGAGTTTGGTACCAAAGTCAAATATCATCAGAATAATTATTAAGATAATAGAATTCCTCTTGCACAGTTCTCGAATTTATATCAGTACTTATTACTTAAAACCATGATTAATTAGTACTTAAAACTATTATTTATTCATTATTAAAACTATGATTATTTGTTTAAACAAGTAATTAATTAGGACTTACTTAAAACTATTTTTATTAATTATTCAAACTGATTCATTATTTGTTTAAACTATTAATTAGGAATAACTTAAAACTACTTTTATTAATTATTACTTACTTAATAATATTTTTAGGTAATAATTTATAATTTTAATAAATGATTACATACTTAAGGCTATTTTTAATTAATCATTACTTAAAACTACTTATTTAACTTTTAATTAGTACTTATTTAAAACTATTGTTAATTATTTTTCCTTATTTAAAACTATTCATTTCTGCTTACCTAAAATTATTATTAATGAATTATTACTTGTTTAAAACTATTAATGCATTACTTAAAACGACTTAAAACTATTAATTAATTAATGACTTACTTAAAACTAGTTTTTATTAATACTTAAAACTAGTAATTCATTACTTTTGTACTTAAAATGATCGATTCATTATTACTTAAATCTAGTAATTCATTACATATTTAAAACCATTTTTTTCTGACTTAAAACTATTATTTATTCATCATTACTTATTAAAACTATTACTACATTACTAACTTAAAACAATTATTATTTTTCTTACTTAAAACTATTTTTAATGAATTATTACTCACTTAAAATTATTTGCATTTCAGGCAAAAAAGTTTGTAGGTCAAATTTCAATTGGTTGAAATCAGAACTTTGCACTACAAACAACATTCATGTATTTTTTTTATTTTGTTTACAAATAACTTTACTTTAATTAAACAGGTTTTGCTCTGAATTAATTAGTGATTCATCCCAAAACTATTATTATTTTTTGTTTTTGATTGAAGATTAAAAAAAATAAAATGTAGGATTTAAGTAACAGGACAAAACTTATGAGTGAGAAGAAGTGACAACACAACCCAATTAAATCCCAGTAAATAATAATAATAATAATAATAGCGTAATAATTATAATAATAATAATAGCATAATAATTATAATCATAATAATAATAATAGTGTAATAATAATAATAATAATAATAGCGTAATAATTATAATAATAATAGTGTTACCTGCTCTCGTCTTTGCTCTGCAGATCTCCTTCCCGTGGGCGGAGCAGCAAGTCCAGGAGGCCCTGTCCTTCTTCCAGTCCACCATCAGCGTCCTCCAGTCTCTGGCCAGCGAGTCTCCACTGACAGAAATAACTCTGAACGTGGTCACCGTGCCTTGACCCGCCTCCTGAACCATCACCCGTGAGCACCCGGAGGTGAAGGGGGAGGCAAACCATTCTTTCAAAATAAGAGTATACAGGGCTGAGCGACAGGTCGACATATTTATCACCTTACAGTGAATCATGTCAAATTAAACCCACTGATGATTAATTACCGTCTGAATTCTCCCGGAAAGATTTCTGATATCAGAATAAGAGTTTGTGTTATATTTTTATCATAACGCTCAGCCCTAACAGGCATAGAACAAATCATACAGCATTCATGAAAACACTTTTTAAGACTGGATCTGGATTTTTTTTTTTTTTTTTTTACCCTGAAAATGGATATTGAACTCTTTTGGGACGGACTTCGGCCCCCTCAGGTCGTCATAGAGATTAGTTGGTGTACTGGAAGCACTACATGTAAACCAACACTGAGGAGTCGTCTTCGGAGCTGCAGCCATTTCTGTTCTTTCCTTCTTATATCTGCATGTTTTTTGTTTTTTTTCTTACATTTCATAGACTAAATAAGTAGATGGTATTGAAAATAATGCAGTTTTGTTTCTTTGGGTTATCTAGAAATGTTGAAAATGTGAAACCGATCATTGCTGCAACATCTGTTTTTCCTCTAAGCCAGTGGTTTCCAGGAAGATTAACAGAAAGCTTCCCGATTTTAACTAACCTTTGTTTTTGTTTTTTCTTGTGAATTACTGAATAGCTGAAGGGTTTTTTATTCAAATGAAGAGAAATCAGCGGGCATTGCTTTATTTCAGGGGGTCACGAGCTAGAAAGGTTGGGAACCACTGCTCTTAGCAACTGATGCCATTGTGTTTATACTACAGCACTATATAAGCCTTTACTCTGATAGCCTTACGCCTTCACACGTCCAATATTAAAGGGACTGTGTGGAACGTTTTTACACATATAAACGTGTTTTAATCGTTTTATCATTGAAGATAAATGGAGGGCGTATAAATCTTTGGATACCTATAGTTAACTATCCTTCAGTAAAGTCAGTCAAAATGAGTCGTACAATATCGGAGAAGCGTTTCAGAGACGGAGAGAAAGGGTTGCTGATAGTTTAGACTAATGCTAACAGCAGCAGACATTTACTCTCCCTCTGAGACGTTTCTCCGATATTGTAGCTCGCTCGAGCCTCGAATCAGTTTGTCATCTCAACAACACAGCAAGATGACATTTTAGATGTGTAACTTTAGCCCACTGCTAGCGTTAGTTAGCCTCCAGTCTTTCCTTTGTTTAGCCTCCAGCTAACACCGTGACCTCATCATGACCTCATCATGACCTCATCATGACGTCCACACTAAAAGGGTCTGTTTTACTATCGTTAATCAACATGCTCGTTCGCGGCTACGCAGTGCGAGCGCAAGCGCGAGCAACAGGACGCCGACTGTCGTTGACTTAACGTCCACAGGTGTCAACAAGCACAGAGTCCCTTTAATCTCACAGTAAAATAAAAGGAAACATATGATAAAAGACGTTGAAACACAAATATAGTTCAGTAGAGTAGCGAGAACACGTGTAATCATTTTCACTTTTTTTAATCACTGTTAGTCAGATCCGACTCTAAGGGTGTAGTTATTTTTAGGCTTTTGTAGTTAAGACATTTATACTTTTACAAATGTGGGTTGAAGGTTGTATTTTGATAGATTTCACTCTGTTTATGAGACTTTTAAAAGGAAAAATCCGACCTTCTATACTCCTGGTTAGTGCATTGTTTTATTATCATGTGAGAAAAATGTACAAGAGTGTACCCGGGTAAGACTTGGGATTAGTGTTTTGAGAGTTGCACCAAATTCTGACACTTCTGATTTACACGTTTAAAATGTTTTAGTGTAGTCGTTACGGGTTCGGGAAGAGCCGGGGCAAAAGAAAAGAAACAAAACATCCTACATTACAGAACGAAAGTCAGCAAATACAGTCTGCTGAAGCTCAAAATGTTCTTATTGAGTTTGGTTGGTCACTTTTTAAAAGGTAGCAGATGTGTTCCTCTTTCTTTATGCAGTTAACGGCTTTTAGCAAACATCATTTATGAGACATTTCCTCTTGGGAAATGACATAATATTGTCAAGGATATATAACGTAGCAGCTATAAAGGACATTTTTAAGTGTTTATTAATGTACAGTATTTGTCAGTAATTATTTAGACTTATTTCATATTATTCCATTTATTGTGTTTCATTATTGGAGGAGTCATAGTTGTTGACATACATTAATAAACACTTAAAATGTCCTTATATTTGCTTACAGCTACATTATAGTGTTATAAACCATTTATTAAATATTTACTATTTTAAAAAGCTATAAATACTAACTAGGGGCAGGTCAGTAAAGCGTTTGAGTGTAGGCATCCGCTTATTAACAACATAAACAACCGCCTTCATCAAAACCATCAACCTGAATCAAAACGAACATTTTGAGCTTCAACAAATTGTTTTTTACTGAAGGTCTTTAGTATTGTAAGGTGTTTCTGTTATTCTGTCCACCCCCCCTGGAGCTTGTAATGTACATAGGGATGACACAATCAAAGGCAACAAAAGACAAAACGGGACCAAAAACATCACGTTAAAGGTGTTTTTAAGGTGAATTTTTCCTTTAAGCCAAAGGGGTGTTGGGCTGGACCACAAGGCACACTCTGGGAGGGGGGTGGGAGGTGGGGGGAGCTACCAAGATGTAAATATTTAGTTATTTATGCATGTTCTATGTTACGTCCATGTCAATAAACTGCATTAAAAATAAACCTGAACTCTGGTGTGGTTGAGTCGTGTTATATAAAAAAAGAAAATCACATAAGGATGGGTGAGGAGAAGATAAATAGATGAGATGCTACTTCGTCGTCTGCGTCTAGATGTTCCCGTTGGCCGGCGAGGCGAGCTCGGCTATCTTGGTATTCAGTTTCTGATTGGTCCAGTCCTTTGAAATGTCGTCCAGGTGGCTGTCAAAATCCACCAATAGCGCGTGATCGCCCGACTCCAGCATCTGACTGGCTATCTCCCGAGTCTCCTCCCACTGTCTCAGCATTATCCTGAACACAGCCAAAAACAAATGGCACAGGTCAGTGTGTGATTAAAGTTTATTTTAAATAAATAAATTAATTATGCCTGATGTTGACTCATTTTTTATGTTGTAGAAAAGTATAAGGATTCAACCATTTTAGGAAAAAATCTAAAAGCAAAATTATGATTATAATATATATAATAATATATATATATTATAATAATAATAATCTATATATTATAATAATATAAATATATATATATTATAATATATATATATATTATAATATAATATAATATATATATTATAATATATATTTATATATATTATAATATATATATAGCATGTTTTCTGGTATTTTCTGGTACATAAATAGTCTATATGAAATAACCACATGGTAAAGCCTATTTTTGTATATTTTATAAATTAAAAGTATTTTCTCATTTTAAGAACTTGAGTGCAAAATGAACGCAACAGTTTCAAGTGAAATTATAGAGAAAAAATAAATGAATATAGTTCTGGCCCATATCGTGATAGAAACAATGTAGAAAAATAAAAACGATAGACATTTTTATATCGTTTTGACGATATATATCGTCATATTGCCCGGCCCCAGGTCCCAACCACATTAGAGATGGAATTAGTATTTGTATAATTAATTAAATTGTGTCTTCTGTTTGTTTTATGATGCACTATGGTGAAACAGAGGAAGGGTTACATACAGCAAGACGTTGCAGTTATGTAAACTTCTGACATCCCTACTTTATTTTTAGACACTCGTCATGGTTTCAGTTCGCTTTGTTTTGCACATTAGGGAGAACAAAAACCTAACCATCTCTAGAAGTGTTTGAACTCCAAAATATATAAATAGATAGAAAGATTGATGGTAATGAATGATAGAGCCCGAGAGGCTCAACTCACGACCAGAAACGTCCCCCTTCCCTGCCAGCTGTCACTTACGTGTGTTTGTCTTTGAGTATCCATCTTGAATCTTTGCGCTCGTACATCACGATGGGAGGAACCCGGTAGTCTGGAGACATCTTACTGCCGTCGAGCTGTGGAGCGAAACAGACAAACTCATATTTAATAAACGGATGGAGTGCCATTAAAAGAGGAATGTAAGAGTACTAAACTGACTGATCACCATATTGGTTCACCACTAATTATCATTATTTATCATCTGTACAAGCCAACAGGTAAAAGGGAAGGTGTTTCATTATTCTTACCATTAACAAAACTGCGTTGTCAAACTGCTCAGAAATCTTATCGGCTATCTTCAGGGCACACGGAGTCGGGCTGTCGGGTTCAAAAGATAAACATAGATTCAACAAAAAGTTAGAAAGGTTTACATTTTACTAAAATACTGAATTTACCAACAGACATCTTAAAACATCTCCTAAAGAGCTGACCGAGGTCTCATTTCTAAACTGTACAAGAGCTACGTGAAAAGATACATCCTACATAAAAGAAAAGTGGGAGAGTGAGGGAAACTTTGTATTATCAATAGGAGGAGTGGGAAGACTTAAACGATGAGCAATGGAAATCAACCAAGGTGCTGTCATGGAGAGACAAACGTCATCAGCAGGAAACTCACCTGCTATCTGATACGCAGGCGTTGGCTTGGTAGTATCCCACTATCCTCTGCTGAGTCTGTGAACACCACACATCCACCTGAAACAACACAACACACTGCATTTTGCAAATGCAAAACTGGGATCTCTTCCAGCAACAGCAAAGATTGAGATTCCTCTCCTCATCAAGGAACAGTCTGAACTGTGAGGGAACTGGTCCGTCTCAATTTAGGCTGATATTTGGGCAGATTCAGTTAGTTTCCTGTTTTCCTTAAATGCAAAAAAACACAAACTGTGCGGCAAAATACTCTATTTTCATAAATTAAAGGCAAAGTACAATGTAGGACTGCAACTAACAACTATTTTCATTGTCTTTTCAGTTGTTGGTGGAATGGTGAAAAATGTCAATCAGTGTTTCCCAAAGCCCAAGATGACGTCCTCAGATGTCTCGTTTTGTTCACAACTCAAAGATATTCAGTTTACTGTCATAGAGGAATAAAGACACCAGAAAATATTCACATTTAAGAAGCAGCAATCAGAGCATCTTTTATTTTTATTCCTGCAACAAATTAGCAGCACATATCAGGGACTGTGACCAATACTTAACCTTTAAAAAATAAACTCAAACATTGGCTAAAAACAAACCAGCCATGTACTCGTCATGCATGATATCCGTTTCCTCCTCTCCTCCCCCCGAAGCTAGAGTGAAGATACTGGTATCATATCAAGCTAGAAAACCCCAGTGAGCCCATCAGTACCAACCATGTCATACTAGCTTGTCAAGAAAAAGGTTAAATAACGCTACAAACCTACGCAAAATTTTGGCAAGGAAAAACTGTCATATCCATTTTCAAAGGGGTCCCTTGACCTCTGACCTATATATTAATATTAATATACCAATATATTACCTTGCTTACAGTATCGCAACAAACTGAATCGCAACCCCTGTATCATGATACGTATCGCCAGATTCTTGCCAATACATAGCCCTATATTGTATGGGGGTCTGTTATTTGTAACATAACAAATGTTTATGAGCTTTTCTGTGTGCTGTGAGGTGTAAAATCTGTTTGATGTTTTTGTAAGTACCTGCCTTAGGACTTCGGATGACATTTGACTAGTGTGCTAATTCCAGCGTATTTACATTGATGCTGATATGTTGATTAATGTGCACTGTCCTAATTCAATAAGTTCAGTGTGGTATTAGTACTTTTACTGAAGTAAAGGATCTGAATACTAGTTGCACCACACCTGTCAGCAGGTGTCCTACCTGTGTGAGGGCCAGCTGGGTGATGGGAGCCAGAGACAGGTGGGAGTGAAGCAGCGGTATACAGTCCGTCACACAGACAGAGCCACCTGCCGAGCTGGACGACAACAGAAGCCCGTTGATGCTGCAGCGAGGAAACAGACAGGCGTGCAGGTACATCTTCACATAAGCCCGACAGGACAGCTCCACCTCGCCCATGATGACTTACTGAGGGGACACAGAGACAGAGACAAAAACACTGGCTTCAAAACACCCCTAAAACAGTACGTTTTAGCAGAGCATATCATACTCCGGGAAACCTCCAGTTGGTCTCGGTAAAGATGAACGTTACTTATTTAAAATACTCAGAATCACAGCACTGAAGCAAATAACAAAACTAAACCCCCAGATTTTATAAAATGGAAAAGTGTAATTCAAGAAGTAAAAGTTATGGAAAAGGGAACTCACAAAATAAGGAATATGGAGAATGTTTATGAGAAGAGATGGAGTCTTACAGAAGGAAAAATATAGTTACATGGGTTAACACGCATGCACATATACATATGCTTGGAGGTGACCTGACGTTAAGGAGGATGCATGTGTGTGCCCATGTAATTGATATTAATATATATATTTGCGCTCCCCCCCTCTTTTTATTTTCTATTATCTTATTTGTTGATTTAATTTATTATTACTCTCGTATTTTTGTATTATTGTTTTTTTTGTTGTTTTTATTTTTTTTAACTCTATTCTTTCTTTTAATCATTATTATTATTAATATATTATTATTATTATTATTATTATTTATTTTCTTAATTTTATTTCAATGTTGAATGTTGAAGTTGTTTTCTCTAGTGTACTTAATGAGTTTGTCTATAAGCTCATCCACTTAAAAATTGGTTTATAAACTATTGTAATTAAGAACTGTAGGTGGACAGTCTGCAGGACAGATAATAATGCACACAGTGCACTTTCATAGACTAAGCTACTGCAGTTACCCTGCACTACACTCACTTTTAACAGTCTCTTCTGCACTATATTCACTTTTTTTAGTTTTTCTTTATCTCCTTGTATTTTTATATCTGGTATATTTTTTTGTACTACTAACTTTTTACTGCCTTTTTACTAACATGTTTTGCACTATGGAACTGTGATGCTGGAAACTTGAATTTCCCTCAGGATCAATAAAGTTACTATCTATCTATTTATCTACTGTATCTATCTACTGTATCTACTGTATCTATCTATCTACTGTATCTATATATCTACTGTATCTATCTATCTATCTACTATATCTATCTATGTATCTATCTACTGTATCTATAAACTGTATCTATCTATCTACTGTATCTATCTATGTATCTATGTATCTATGTATCTACTATATCTACTCTATCTATCTATTTATCTACTGTATCTATCTACTGTATCTACTGTATCTATCTATCTACTGTATCTATCTATCTATCTGTTGTATCTATCTACTATATCTATCTATCTATCTACTGTATCTATCTATCTATCTACTGTATCTATCTACTGTATCTATCTATGTATCTATCTATGTATCTATGTATCTATCTACTATATCTACTCTATCTATCTATTTATCTACTGTATCTATCTATCTATCTATCTATCTATCTATCTATCTGTAAATTGCAATGAAGACAACCTTGAAAATAGAAATAGAAATAAATAAAACAGTGCGTTTACATCACAATTGAACGACAACGAGGATTGTCACAAACAGAAGAATCAGCAGTCAACATTTGACCCCAGATCTCCAGATATCAGGATGAACCCCCCCAGGTTGTGTTTCTAATGTAAGGTTAGCTCAATGAACCAGCTAGCTGTTAGCATTAGCATACTAGCAAACCAATCAGAGCTTAATTAACTCTTACCTTAACAGATATAAGATATAATAATATAAGAGTAGCTTCAGACTAACGCGTACTTTCCGGTTATCAAATATATCGGTTAAATGTGTTTATTTTAACCGTTTTTAACGTTTTAACGGAGATGTATCAGCTAACTGTTTCCGCTTCACTGCTAATTCAAAACAGCGTCTGAGCAACTACTTCCGGTCTTCTTATTTATGTGGTAACTACTTCCGGTCCCGCCCATAAATGTTAGATCCATTTATCTGATTGGTCGACATTTCGGATTGTAGTCCAATTGGAGAAACAAGGTGTCAATCATTTCTGCCCACCTACACAGTTATAATTGTATATGACCTTCGAATTAACTTAACATTTTTTTTCTTTATATTGTTATTATTTACTTATTTATCGCGCTTATTATTGTAAGTGTTGGTATTATTATTGTTGATATTATCATGACATCTTTATTATTCATATTATTTATATAATTTTTGGATTATCATTTCTGACTTTTATGCATTCTTATAAAAAAAAAGCATGATAAATTTGCAGAAGACTTTGCAAAAAAATGTTTGACTTGTTAATTATTCTTTAAACTTGTTTTATACAATCCCTGCTTTGTTACAGTTAGAACCCTTACATATATGCAGATTCTTCCATTTCTGAATAATTTAAGGAAAATAAAGCTGTAAAACTAAATTTGTTGGGCAGTTTTATATTTACATTATCCGATCTTGGCTCAGGCCAAGGTCTTGCTTCTTTCCATTACTGCCAGTTAGCCGAGCTAATAACACATTTAAAAGTTATCTGAATACCTGAACCAGCTAACCAAACCTCATGTTTCAGGTGACCAAAACCTGACCTGGAACCTGGTAGTCTCAGGATCCACTGTGTTCAGGTAAAACTCTTGTAGCTGTGTCCAACCATAGGAAAGATTAAGATTTCTTGAATTAAAGTACTTGCTGTTCTTCAGCAATGACACATTTCAGGTTTAATTACACCCTCACAGCAGGTGTAAACTATAGCATTAATGTACAACCTGATGTACTGAATGTGCTGCCCTATTACAGACATTTCACTTTCATGATTAAATTAAAGACCCATAATCCAATCACTGCTTCATGCAAGGAGTTTATTTAGATTTGACAAGTCAATACAAAGGCTCAGTTGAAAGCAGTCTTTGAGGAACCTCCAGTGTTGGCAGTGCCTAAAAAAAAAAAACATGGATTTAAGAAAAATCAGTGTTTGAAAACCTGAATAATCCACTTTCTGATTACTCACTGATGCTGCAGATTTTGCCAGTAATAAATGATCACAGCTTACCCATTTCAATCCATTTGGGGAGCGGCTCGTTGGGCAAAACTTGGATACTTATTGTAGAGTGGCTGCTGAGAAACCTGAGGTAGCTCGGGCTGGTAGCGTTGCATCTGGGGCTGGTAGAAAGGCTGTTGAGGCTGTGGCTTGGGTGGGTAGCCAAGCTGCTGGGGCAACTGCGGCCGAGGCTGCGGCGGGTAGCTAGGCTGCTGGGGCAACTGCAGCCGAGGCTGTGGCTGCTGAGGCAACTGCGGCCGAGGCTGTGGTTTGGGCAGGTAGCTAGGCTGCTGGGGCAACTGCGGCCGAGGCTGCGGTTTGGGCAGGTAGCTAGGCTGCTGGGGCAACTGTGGCCGAGGCAACTGTGGTTGAGGCTTGGGCAGGTAGCTAGGCTGCTGGGGCAACTGTGGCTGAGGCAACTGTGGTTGAGGCTTGGGCGGGTAGCTAGGCTGCTGGGGCAACTGCGGCGGGTAGCTAGGATGCTGGGGCAACTGCGGCTGAGGCTTGGGCGGGTAGCTAGGCTGCTGGGGCAACTGCGGCTGAGGCGGGTAGCTAGGATGCTGGGGCAACTGTGGCCGAGGCTGCTGGGGCAACTGCGGCCGAGGCGGGTAGCTAGGCTGCTGAGGCAACGGCGGCCGAGGCTGTGGCTGCTGGGGCAACTGCGGCCGAGGCTGTGGCAACTGTGGCTTGGACAGGTAGTTAGACTGCTGGGGCAACTGCGGCTGAGGCTGAGGCCCGGGCGGGTAGCTAGGCTGCTGGGGCAACTGCGGCTGAGGCCCGGGCGGGTAGCTAGGCTGCTGGGGCAACTGCGGCTGAGGCCCGGGCGGGTAGCTAGGCTGCTGGGGCAACTGCGGCAGAGGTTGCGGCTGCTGGGGCAACTGCGGCCGAGGTTGCAGTTTGGGCGGGTAGCTAGGCTGCTGGGGCAACTGCGGCCGAGGCGGGTAGCTAGGCTGCTGAGGCAACTGCGGCCGAGGCTGCGGCCTGGGCGGGTAGCTAGGCTGCTGGGACAACTGCGGCCGAGGCGGGTGGCTAGGCTGCTGGGGCAACCGCGGCCGAGGCTTGTGCGGGTGGCTAGGCTGCTGGGGCAACCGCGGCCGAGGCTGAGGCTTGGGCGGGTAGCTAGGCTGCGGGGGCAACTGCGGCTGAGGCTTGGGCGGGTAGCTAGGCT
>CAKAOH010025995.1:102500-107240 GCA_916701665.1 Sebastiscus tertius | reverse complement strand
TCTCTCTCCCCCCCCCTCTCTCTCTCCCTCTCTTATTTTCTCTCTTGCAGGCGTTTGCGGCTCTCAGCCTTGATGGAGGGAAACATAACACCCCCATTACACACACACATGCACACACACACAAAAGCATTTTCTGGAGTTTAGGTCTGCAAACATTAAATGCGCAGACACACACACACACACACACACACACACACACACACATACACACAAACCATGTTACACAGCCATACCCCTCCATATATAGCATGCATAATTCATGACCTCCCATTGACATTTATGTAAACACGGGTGCTTTCCTCATGGCTGCTCTGTAGTGGGTCTTTGTCGGAGGGGTTGGTCGAGTTGAGCAAAACACTCCTTTACTCAACTCTATCCACACACACACTTCCCTCCAGTAATGACTTATCTCGAGGAAGTCATTGTTTTTGTATCCTCTGCTGACTTGTGCCATGTTGCATATCAGTTAAAGCAAACAATTTTCACTAATCCGAAAACAGCCTGTTTTTATTTAATGTACAGCACATGTCAAAGTGATATTAAGATTTTATTTGGAAAGCTGCGCGACAATGTGTTGTCTGTGCTCCAGTACTGGGAAAAAAGTCAGATTTGAAGGCCAATTTTATATATTGTATTGGATTAGATTATTTCTGTGGTAAGAGTTCATGTCTCACTGGTTTTCACTATAACAAAGAGCAAACTGAAAACCTCCTCTTCCTCTCTTTCTCTCTCCCTTTCTTTCCTCCCCCTTTTGTCTATGTCTCTCCCACTTACAGTACACTTTTCCCTCTCACTGTCCACTTCTTTTCTTCTCTCTTTTATTCTCCCATCTCCCTCTCATCACCCCCCTTTGCCCAGATGGCTGATTGAGCTTTCTAAGTTGCTTTCGTTCTCCCTTCCTGTCCTCTTTCTCTCTCTCCCCCTCTTGCTTTCACCTCCCCTGACTCGCTGTATTCTATCTTGCTCTCTCCAGCTCTGCTTTCCCGCTCATTTCCCCCCTTCGTTCCCCCATGATCTGTGTCTCTCCCACACTCTAGCCCTCCCTCTCTTCCTTTGTCTCCTCTTTCCTCTGCCTGCTTCATGTGTGTGTGTGTATGTGGCTGTTTTTCCTCTGACTGACAGAGAGAGATGTTAGCCCACTGCTGAGCTGTGTGCTGGCGCTGTAGAATAGGCAGTGTGGCTAACTTACACTAGCATATGAAATCAGTAGCGACAACCACAGCGAAGCGAGTACAAGTTGTTTATCCGAGCTTTCTCTGACAAAACAACTGCGTCAAATTTTGGCACCAAAGCATTTGAGATCTGCCTGCACACTCCACAGATTTCACTACTGTCTAATTGCTTCCAGTTGGCTGTTTTCACATGGGAAATTTACTTATGTAGAAAATAGCTGTAATTAATACTATACACAGAAATTAACATGCCGTTTACTGAACACGCATACAGATTCTATACTCACAAAAGGCACCCGCACATGCACATTTCCAATTATGTATGCAAATACGCCAATCATTTGCAGTTAACCCCCACGGGAAGGGTTGATGATTATTGTTGGGTGCGCAATCACACATTTACAAATGATTATGATATCACACAGACAGCAAAGAGGCATCAGTTGTGTTTCATATTATTTACAGTCCAAGTTTTTTGCATACAGGCGAAAGCGTGCATTGACCCAAATCGTAAGTGACAATTGGCACGTTAGTTGGCTGAAACTGAACATCAATCCGTTGCCTCGCCTGCGGCTGCTCGCACCGGTAGCACTGAAGACGTGCGCGGCATACTGACTCGTACACAGGTGGTGGGAGTGCAACTCAGGAGTGTGCGCTCATATTTATATAGCTCAAGGGTTTTACTTTGTGCAGTTTCCTGTTGTGTTGTTATTTCTGATAACGCTTGTAATTGGAGGCACATCCAATCCAATCCTTTTGTAGGTTGAAATCAGCAGGTAGGTGTAAGGAGAGTTAATTCTGTCCAACCTATGCTGAAACTAACACAAAGTAGCCTCTAGAGGTCTAAATAAGTCCTTGTCCACTGCTGAACATTGGACTATTATCAATGTCTTTCGCAATGTGAGGAAAAGCTCAGCTCTGTCTAGCTGTCTGTGTGGTCAGTCTGCTCCAACACACACACACACACACACATACACACACACACACACACAAATCTGGTTTCTGACTTGCTGCATGTATACGTGGATTTACAGGTTGCTACAGTGCATGTAAGCGCGTTCTCCGATTACACGCCTAACCTGGTTACTTAAGTGCATGTGAACGCACTGTAAAGCCGATTTCTCATATGAATGCTGGAGAATCGGCTCCGGACATTGTTGCCTTTTCACACATGTAGCACACAACAGGAGATTGTTGGTGTCAGATGCGTTCTCACCTACTGGAAATGCTCCATTTGGTTTAGGTGAGGGGTGGCGCCTGGGTAGAGCGTGCAGGAGGCAGGACATGATGCAGATTACACCGTGGTCACATAGCCGGGCTGTAATTTGGTCATAAACAACCGAGTCTCTTGCCGTTCCTTGAATTTGTCTGACGATTTGGCGTTGACCCTTTCCGACATAATTTTCCAAATCTTGTCATCTCTCCAGTGAGACATTTTCGTTGGCGTCTTCATGTAAATGACGATAAAAAACATCAACATGCCCACTTGCTCGCCATGAATTCTCCGGACAATGACCGTCTCTGTTCACACATGCGCTCTATCGAACATTACACAGACATTGTCCCAGAAAGCTGGCAGGGTAAAGTCTGTTTAATGTCCGGTCTGACTGATTTGGACATTTACGTTGTCACATACAGCTCCTCAGGGTAATGTTTAGATAATTTCAGGGTTGCGGTGCATGTGTGAAAGGGGCTTCACTTGCTTTAGACTGTTTCCCTGCTCTCACAGCAAATAACCCAGAATTTACATAAACAAAATCTTAGACAGTTGAAGACAGCACTTTACACAAGAATTGATAGCGACTGCAAAATCTCTTTTACATAGTTGCCTTTCGGAAGTCTTGTATGGATGCATCAGTATGGATCTATATGGGAGCGGAGGATTCTTTGTGTGGACTTGTTGACATGGTTGAGGGGGAAGAAGGAAGGGGTGGTCTCTCTCTCTCTACCTCCCTCTCCCCTCTCGCTCTTGGTGTTTTCATTTTTTTTGTCGTGGCTACCCCTTCATGGTCGGTGTCACATCCTCATATCACACAACAGTAAATTAATCAGAGATTATACTCGCCTGATGGGGACCTTCCCCCAAAACACACCCTCCCTCTGTCACTCCCCCTTCTGTCTCTCTGTCTTTTTTTTCCGCTCCAAAACAGTTTCCATCATCAAAGAAAGACTCAACACAAAGGTCATTCAAACCTGCTTTTGACTTGTATTGATTATCTGACTACTAATGAGCAATTCTCTGTCCTTTATCATAAACTATTAAGGTCCCAGTGGGCAAGACACTTACTGGCTGCTTCTCCTGTGGGACTACAACCTTTAACAACCGTACAGTAGTAGGAAAAAGGGCATTGCTGCAAAAACACATCTCGGTCAACTTTTCCTGGGCAAGTCGAGGTCAACAATCGCGCAAATAGTGGATCAAATGGGGGGTAAGAGGAAGAGAGGAATAAGAGGAATGAAGAATGAGACCGGGACAGAGGGGGTGAGAGTAAAGGGGGAGGGGTGTGAGTAAAAGGCCTCTAGGTAAATGTTGAAGTGGCGGGCAGATCCTTTGTCCTGCCTCGAGGCTGTGTGAGGCGATTGGACCAGCTGATAGGCCTTTCATAATGCCCTCCATCAGCTCAATCTCCGGGGCTTTTATGAGCACCTTCAGCAAACACACACACACACACACACACATACATGAACACGCACGCTGACACACACAGCTACCCCAGCCCCCCCTTCGAGGTGTAATTGGGAAAGAGGCCCCTACCTCCAGTGTGTGTATCGTTCTCCTGGGAGCTGAGGGGCTGGAGGTGTGTATGGCGGTGTGGGTGTGTGTGTCTGTCTATGTCCGCCGCTGTGGTTACAGCCAAGGTGTTTATAATCAAGCTCAGCGGCGATAAAAGGGTGCTTGTGTGTGTTTATGTCTGGGTGGTTTATGGCACTTATTGGCAGGTTGTGTGTGTGTGTGTGTGTGTGTGTGTGTGTGTGTGTGTGTGTGTGTGTGTGTGTGTGTGTGTGTGTGTGTGTGTGTGTGTGTGTGTGTGTCTGTCCAGAGGGCAGGTGGAGAGAAAAGACCACTCGGGGCTGACTCGCGCTGCTCTTACGACCCCCATTATCACTACTGCACTTGCCACTAAATACTAATGAACACACAATCTCACACACACAGTGATGAGGTGAAAGGTAGCTGGACGAGCAGCTTCCCCCGTTCCTTGAAGGAAGGCGGGGGAAAAGTTGAGATGGACGGGGCAGACCTTTGATTAGAGACGATCGCTCCAACTAAGGCCCCGGTGGCATTTCATGAACCTGCGTTTAGTTAGAAGATCATTTTCCTCTATTAACACAAACCAGTAAACAAGTAGAGTCATTACAACGGCTTTGTTGAATACTCGACTCTGATTGGTCAATCACAGTTTTCTGTGGTCTGTTATTTCTTTATAGCAGACCGTTGCTATGTATAACAGACCGTTGCTATGCGACATCAGATGACTGTTTTTTTTTGTCAAATTACTGATTTCTTAAGTAAGTAGCCGTGTAATAAGTGGGATAATGTACAGCTAGCGGGTCATTGTTGTGAAAT
>CAKAOH010025995.1:0-97500 GCA_916701665.1 Sebastiscus tertius | reverse complement strand
GGCGTGCTGACCGTCATCTACTGTAGGTAATACACTGACTATGGATAAGGACCTCATACAACCCCACTTCAAAACACCCAAACTAACCCTTTAATACAGAAATTTAAAAAAAATGAGCCTATGGGCTTTTTAACCACATTTATCAGTGCATTTGTTTAGCCAACAGTTACATCTAAGTGGAAGTATTTGTTTCTCCCCTGTGCATGTGTCTCTGTTTACATGTATGAGCTAATTTCTAATTTTGTGTGTGCAGTGTTTTCCCTTTTTGTGGTTTGTGTGTGTGTGTTCTCAGTCTCCCAGCGGTGTGGTGAGTAGATGGAAACTAGGCTAAAGAGCAACACAGGAGGAGGGAGGCTGATACTGGAGATTTACTCCAAGATAGAGTGAGGAAGAGAGTCTGAAACACACACATTGTATACCTGTAAAGCCGTATGTGAGAGAGAGGCTGTGTGTCAGCAGGTCAGCGTTGACTTATTTATCCATGTACAGCGTGAAACGTATCTCATTCGTTCTTAGTGCATTAGAGGCAGAGCAGGACAAAGGCTGAGCAAAACATGGATACATGTGCAGATAAAACCACGCTCTGTTGATCTGCAAATAATTCAGTGTATCTACTGTACAGCTGCAACTGTCTGTCTGCAGACACGTGAAGAAGCAACACACACAATTCGAAACACAGAGGGTCTTTGGCTTAATGCCCGGGTAATGTACGCCACGCCCTGTTTTTGTGCCTACCAGAGGGCGTTCACTAAGAAGTGTGTGTCTGTCCGAGAGTGTGTTTGTCGTTTAAAAAAAGGGAACTAGTGCGTCTGTTTCAAACTGCACGTACTGTCGCTTACTCATGTGTAAAAATGTTTCTGTATATAGCTCTGTGTCCTTTACCCAAGTGTGTGTGTTTGTGTTTGGAGGACAGCTAGAGAGAGAGAGGCAGACAGCTAAAACATGCTAATGTGTAATCAGCTAATTAGCTTCTAGCAAATGCCGATGATTAGACACAGTATGGCTCTCAGCAATAATATTGTTGAGTGTTAATGACTTCATCATGTGCTCTATTCTATACATGACCTACCTTATACATTCAATAAGCCATTCTCTGTGCAGTTCATTACAGTAGATTATGCTTTTCTTGGCTTTTAAAAATGGTGGTGCACAGGTGGGTTGTTCAGAAAACACAGATTTAATGACAATTTAAACTTTAGAAGAACAATAGCAAGATGGGAAAAGACCCTTAACCTTTTAGATATTTCATGTTCCCTTCAAGGAAAACACTTAGCTCTGCCTCTTGATAGTTCATTAAGGAAACTCTACCACTTCCTTGTTTCTCATAGTGTCTGAAGAATAGTCTGTGTTCTTTGGGTTTGATGGATCGCACAAAGCAATTTCTTGAACACAGTCCTGTTTCCGGCTCCCGCCTTTGATCTTGAAAGCTTTGAAAGTCAGCAACCACTCATAATGATGTCTTCATCGCCCTCACTTCACTGAAGGAAGCGGATTCTCGAAGGAATCTTCTGAGGCTCCGCTGAATATTTTGTAATTTCTAAAGCAGAGAGGACACCAAGAAGTCAGCTCGTTCCTTCTAGTTAATATCGAGTGAAGCTCCATTGTTAACATACAGGTGATACACAGTTAGACCTTTTGTGCGGTGTATAAATTCATGCAAACATATCTTCAATGCAAATAGACAACACTGAATTTTTCATCTTAATAGTAGCTGTATTTCAAACTCGGCTGTCTTTTCATGTTACCAGCTTATTGTTTTGGAAAAAAATGTAATACAGGATTACTTTTTTTCATCAATCTACTGCTTTATCATGTCCGTAGCAATGTCAACCAAACAACCATGACCATCTGTATAAATGTGTCCAACAAGAGACAACTTTTCAGTGCAAGATTGTAGAGCTGCAATGATTTATCAATTAATCGATTAGTTGTCAACTATTAAATTAATCGCCAACTATTTTCATTATCGATTTATCGGTCGGTTTCATTTTTTTAAGAATAAAAATTCATAATTCTCTGATTCCAGCTTCTTAAATGTGAATATTTCCTATTTTATTTACTCCTCTTTGACAGTAATCTAAACATCTTTGAAAACAAGGCAAGACATTTGAGGACGTCATCTTGGGCTTTGGGAAACACTGATCGACATTTTTCATAATTTTTCATAATTTTATAGACCAAACAACTAATCGATTAATCGAGAAAAATAATCATTACTTGCAGCCTCACAAGATTGATGAGGGATTATCTCAATATTACAAACAAAAAGTAACATTAAATTCAAGTCATGGTGTTTTGTAACTGAGACAAATATCAGTTTGAGTTTGGCGTTGCTGTAGGGACTCTCAGTCTGAGTCTTTATTATAAGATTAAAGGGAGATTTCACCCTAAAAGAAAACGTATCCTGCTCAAGTTATGTCTGACAGTTCAGGCCATGCTTTTCATTATGATCACGTTTCTCCAAATCTAGAAACAAGAAAGTTATTAAATTATTGTCAAGTAGATTCTCCATGCAGGGGATAACTTTATTTTCTAGTTAGATTACATGCTGTAACTTAAACCATCTTTTTTTGTAATGTTTCCGATGTGATGTATCAACAATGTATTAACTTTAAATGGGGGTATGTTGATGTTTTTAAGAAAAGGGGGGTGATGTTTCAGCCCTGGAGGAGCACTGACCTGAGTTACAGTTCATTGTAAAGCTCAAGTTACAGTGAATCAGATGGAAGTTTGGCACTTTTACTCTATAAGTCTGTGTGAAGGGAAAGATGCCCAGGGGATCTATTTCAAGGAGCTGGCTGTTAGGCCAGTGCATATGTTGTTATGGCTAGGAAGATGGCTTAGTCCTTTGATTATATGTCTGCATGTGTGTGTGGCATATGTGTAATATTTACCTCGCTCACCATCTTAGTTTAGCATGCTAACATTTGCTAATTATCACTAAACATGAAATAGAGACTAAAAACCTGCAAGCACTGGCTCATAAACCAAAATGAAACCTACCAAAGTTGCTTTTAATTTCAGTATATAATTAAGTTTTTGGTTATTGTAACCAACAGATGACACCAAAGCAAGAGCAGTAATGTATATGTATAGTTATGTAACTCCTATTTGCAACCATAAAAATGGATCCTTCTTGTAACCCATGTGCTCGGCTTTACAATAAGGCAAACGCCAGCCTGCAGCTGTCGACAGCACCTGTGCAAACCTCACATACACCCTCATGTGTGTCATAGGTGTAGGCGTAGAATTCACACACACACACACCTCACAGGAAATTAAATAGGCAACACAATGCTATAAATGCCCTTCTGTGTATTTCTCAGGTTTTATAGAAATGCTGTTTTTAGGATGCGTGTTTTTCCAACAAAGGACTGTTATCTGTAACATCTCTAGAGCCTGAATGATGCACACAAGCATGTCAAGGAAAATTCCTGTGTGTCCCTTCATACACGTCTGCCAATCAAAAGCTGTGCCCTTCATGCATTATGGCCCCGTGTCATATGCAGATTCCTTTTGTGGTTTTGATGTTTGTGTGTGTGTGTGTGTGTGTGTGTGTGTGTGTGTGTGTGTGTGTGTGTGTGTGTGTGTGTGTGTGTGTGTGTGTGAGGAAGAGATCAGATAAGCACATGCTATAGTAGGAGCTTTCTGATTTATAGGAGCTTATTGAGGAGGAAATAGGCGTCATAGTCCAGTGGCTGTAATAAACGAGTCGACCTCCCTGCACTGCTCAGCATCAAAGAGACAGGCCAACCCAAACACACACACACTCCTTGTTTCTGTCTTTGTTGCTCACTTACACTTTGCTCGCTGTGTGATTCGGCAGCAACAAAAGTCAAAGTGTGGGAGGGAAAGCGAGCGAGGGTTGAGGGAGGCAGAGTCCAGCAGGGGTGAAAGGAGGAAGAGGAGCGAGAGGACGCGGCGCAGACAGTGTAGGAGTGAGGGGTGAGCTGGGCAGCGCTGGCCTCTATTTCAGGGAAATTCCTGTAACCCACCACACCTTTCAGCTGCCTTCATTAGAGCTGATTGATAGTTTTTGGGTGACATAGAAACTAAAAGCTACAAGGGGTTTGTGCATGTTTGTGTGTGTGCACAAAGGCTGACCTTGGCCCATTTAGTCTGAATTAGTTTGGAGAAGGAGTTTATTAGAAGAGATTACACACTTTAAACAGTGTATTGCACTACATGTGAAACATCAACTGTGTTGTATCTGAACTTGTCAAGAATGTGACCTCTGATTATTTTGTTGACTCTGGGTAGAAGTTTTCCCTCATTAGCTTCAAGTGGAGGGATGTTGAGTTGTGTGTCTGCAGCCAAATGTTGTTCCAGGATAAGTAGTGAAAAAGTGTTTGTTTCAAAGGCAAGATTTGGGCTGTGATTTCACTTAAAGATTGCCTTGGCTTCAGTCGAGGGAATCATTAAATTCTGTTTTTTTAGCATTAAAGTTTGAAGTAGTGAACATTGGACATACTGTAAAGTGTTGAATTTCTGTAAGGGTATGAATTGCTCCCTCTCATGTCTCAACCACTGTTGAGGTATCCTTTAGCTTGACTACTTGACTCCCAACTGCTGGACACGCCGCTCTGGCAGTTGTGTACTGTCTTTTTCTACAGGTGTGAGGGAGCATAAAGTGTTTAGCAGAGCGGTGCGGGGCCTAATAATGTGGCACACAAGGAAACGGAGACAGAAGTATGCATACACCATCCAGGTAAAATTGCAATTCCTTAAATTATTCAGCGTTGTTCTGAAAAGAAAGAGGTTTTACAATCTTATTTCCTCAAAAAGTAATTGCACCCTCTTGGACGTTGTCCCTCCTGAACATCAAAGTAAACTTAAAGAGGGGATGGAAAAACAAAAGCCAGACCCACATTTCAGTGGATCACATCTACCTGTCAAACTAACATGACCACAGTAACTTGAACCCCTGTTATTATCTCACTCCCTGCCCAGTGTTTAGTTTGAAACTGGACACTGCCCGTACCCCACAATGGTGGAGACTTTGCCTCACTCACACACACACACACACACACACACACACACACACACACACACACACACACACCCTGCCGTCCTCCCGTATTTCTTGTTCCCATGCAGGCCCTTTGTTTTGTTGAATTCACTAGTGGTACCTAAAAAAGAAGTTGGCACATCTGTCCAGGAAAGTACAAGTTTCAGCACACACACACACACACACACACACACACACACACACACACACACACACACACAGACACACACAGCTCGGGTTGGCAAACAGCCATATCTCCCACTAAACTCACCAGAACCCCCGAAGAGGGAGCTGTTGTTTTTACTTCTACCTTCACACCCTCACAGTGATGAATCCCAACTCATCTATGAATCTAATTTTAACTCCTGTAGTTTGTAATTTCGGTGTTCAACATATGTTCATGGTTTTCTCAATAAAGGATCTACGTAGTATTTCTTGAATAGTTCAGTAACAAATGACCAGTATCTTCCTCAGTACCTCCTGCTTCCACTGTGATATAGTTTCAAATCTAAGTGTAGTTCAAGCGTAGTCAATGCTTCTAAATGAAAAGACAAGTCTAATTTTGGAATATAGAAATCGTCTGGCATTAACATTTTGAGAAACAAATTTAAAGAGAATGGTAGTCTGCTCAGTCTTTTTCAAACAAAACAATCTCTGGTTTCAGCTTCTCAAATGTGAATATTTACAGTTCACAGACCAAAATAATTAATCAATTAATCGAGAAAATAATAGGCAGATTAATCAACCTTTTGTATTTGTCTTAGCGTTTGTAATTAAAAAACTATTTTCCTAATTACCATTAAGATCATTTAAATATGGAGCTGAGTCCATGTTTCAATTAGGGAAGAAAACTATATTATACATTATAACTACTCTGGTACCTTTTAAAATATAAAGGGTGGCACTGAACGTACCTCCATAATGAGAGTGTGGTCGAATATTTTTGAATGAAAAGGCTGAGATAGTTGAAATTCCCTGTTAATGGCAGGTTTAAAACAGATATAGATCGTCCATACTGTGTGCTGATGCTACCGGAACAGAAAATATTTCAATTAAAGACTCATTGACCTTTTTGTCAGGTCATTAAAAAGAATCCCTGGCCGTCTGTAACGGTTTTAACAACATTAACAGCATGTGCAATAACATGCTTGTTTGGCCTTTGAAAATAAACTAATTTTCCATTTATGAATAGCCGGCAGCAGGATAAAAATGACATGGATCTATTTCATGTAACGTGCATTAGTAAACACGCTCTGTACTTTCTCTCTGGTTTTCTGTTGATGAAGCTGTATGAGCATGATAATGTTCCACTTAGGAAGCCTCGGGGGTCAGATATCGCTGGATGTTTTATTGCAACTTAGTGAAGTAAGAATATTAAAACACACACACACGCTGGCACATACAAACATATGAAACTCATTTATCAGAATTCACTTACCCATCCATTAACCGTCCCACTACGTCTACTGTGTCACATCACATGTATCGGGCCTTTTATCATGTGTCTCTCTATAACATACATACACACACATGCTCTTGGTGTGTGTTAATTATAGCCATAATAACCACAAAACTAAGTTTGATAAGACCACTAATGGTAAATGCGATTTGGGGAAATTCCCCTTCCCACCCTCTCTTTCTCTCCATCTCATACATTACATCTTAATTATTAGTCCTCCTAATGTGTTTTTCTGAGATTTAGCCTTTCATATTTCAAGACGGATAAAGCACCCAGTAATTATTGTCTGTCACTGTTTCCATGGAAATAATATCTACAGTCACATGACGGCCTCCCAAGGTGACCAGGAAGTGGTTTTACGGCGATGTAGGGTGGGGGGTTATGGGTGAAAGTGGCAGTTGTGTATGCGGCTTCGTTTCTTGATTTATTAGGAGGCTGTAATGACATCATATTCAACAGAAAGGGTCATAAATTAGACATCAGCTAATGGAGGCTGAGGCTCTTTCTTTGTTAGCGAATGCTCTCTTCTCTTCCACCAATCTCTGCCTGTAAAGTTAATACACTTTTAATAGCTCTCACATTGATGCAAGGGCGTACAATCTGGGAGGGACATTTCCCCAATATCCAGCAACTGAATTGTCCCTAGCAATAATTTTGACCAAAAAAGCTGCTCTAATGGAGCCGCAAATTAGTGAGAGAATAAGATAAATCAGAATTGTAGTTTGTCAACTACAATGGAGTATTAGGGCCTCTGTTAGAAAAAAATTATAATCTGAAATTTAGGCCTAGATAATTAAGTCATAATAATATGATATTAAGAGACCGACAGCTCTGTGTCTTTGACTGTGTGTCACCCTCACTTATAGGGCGCCTTCACAAGCCGTAGTCCGTTTGACTCGTATGAATCAGAGCAAAATTGATACTTTTGGTTTGTTTCTTATTTATTCTGGTTCGGTTTCACAGTGCACAAATTAAAGTTAACCAAATAAAAGTTAAGTTGCTGAGGGGCGTGTACGAAGGAGCAAATTTATCTTTTTCGTCTCGAGAGCTGCCACTTCTATCAAGGGATTTGTGGACTTTGAAATATTATAATAGTAATATAATAATGGTTTTTCCCTTTCACTCAGCACTGATCTATTTTTGTGGACTTTTTTTGGCATATTCTGGATGTTCTCTTCGGCCCAGATGTCAAGCAAACATCGGACACAGGCAATGCCCGCACAGACAGCCTGCTTGGAAATTGTCCAAGACCAACTCTCGTAAATGGTCTCGGATCGGTTGTTTTGGTCTGCGCCAGAGAACCATTACTGCGCTCACAACCACCCAAATGAACCGCACCAGAGTTCGATTAAAGTGGACTAAATGTTGGCTTTTAAATGCGCCCATAGTCTGTCAGCGTCTTCAGTCTTCAGACTCCAGGATGCTTCCCACTGAAAAGCTGTGAGCTGCACTTTATCGGAGGTGGTGAGGTTACATTTTTGTGGACAATAAGCCACACAATGGTGAGATTAATGCCTGATCAGAAGTGTTGTTAGTTAGTTCCGGTTTTCCACCTCTGATGAAGGCCAGCGTACAGACGCTTCTCTAAACTTTGTCTCATACAGAGACCAGAGTCCCAGACGGTCTGAAGAGGATACTACCATATCAGCAGAGCGATAACATAATGCTACTATAGGGCAGGACACATTTTTATCAACCTTGTGATTAACTGGTTCAGTTTGGTTCTGGTTTAGAAAATGATACATCCTCCAAAAGTCTGTTCTCGTTTGGTAGAGAGCTTTGGAAATCCCCTCTTACTCAGTGCGCTCCTTTAACTTGTAGTTGCTAACACAGCCAAAAATAAGGCCTCACTGACTGCATGTGGAGAAACACACACAGCCCCACTACGATCAACAACACTATCTCCAGTTAGTGTGGAGCTACACAGAAACATAAAGACACCTGAGTGGTGTAGATCAGGTGCACATGGTGTCTTGGGCAGTGAAAACACTGTTGATTAACTTGGTTGCTTTGCCTGTCAACACCACAGATGAACCGATTTGAATATTGTCTCATCATCGGCACACAAACAGTTTCCTCATTTTGTGACAGGCAACTTGCTGTTTGGCAGTTACTTTGAGCATATCAGCTCTGACAGCTACTCATTACAGTACAAACGGTGAACATTTGCACTGAAAAAATTTAGATTTTTGGGGGAAAAAGTCCAAAGTATGAATATAAAAATTTTTAGGAGAAGTGTCAACTTGTGCCAAGGAGCGTTGTGGTAAAAAAAAGAAAGAAAAAACACCCAATCAAAAGTTGATCTCAATACAAACAGTAAGAACTGCCCGGTGCTTTTTATTTACAGCCTTTGTTCCCTATTATGGAAAAGGTTTACTCTTGGGATCAACACATGGCTAGATTCAAAGTGGGTTAGACAAAACACAATGAAGTTTTGGATGAGATTTATCTACATATAAAATGTAATGATGTGTCCTTATAGTCCTTATAGAAGCAGATTGTCTCCTTTTAAACTTCATTTAGTCACTACTTTGTGGAATAACGTTTGTCAGCTTTTAAGTCGTCTTAAACACATCTGTGTTAGTTTGGCACATGTGGATTTTGGGACTTTCTTTTTCTTTTTTACATTTGCTTAGGCTCGGTCAACGTGGATGGGGAGCATCTGTGCCTTAAAGCCATTCTAAAAATACACAAGGGGAGTCACGTCTGGGCCATTCAACATGTTCAACACTGCTGCTGTTGTTAAGCCTCTCCACTGTTGCTTTTGGTTGTACAGTACAGTACAGTATGCTTTGGGTCATGTGCTGTTGGGATGTGAATTGTTGCCCCAGTGAAAGTCATTCCCAGTTCCCTGTCATGCTTTACAGTGGGATATTGCACCAGACGCTAAACTGCAACATGACTAAGGAGGCATGTGTTTGCATGCTGTCATCGGTTATTTACAACACAGATGCTGTGAGTGTAGTGATCGCAGCCAAAGCCCCGTTGTGACAGACCCTGTGGTCCTTGGCATTGTGGTTACTTTCCTGGCCGCATTCCTCGTTTTTATATCATTCTATTGTTTTTTATTTTATTATATTTAAGCTGAAATGTCACTGAATTGGGAAGACACGGTTGGGGAGTTTCTAGATGGATTCATCTCAGTGGGCGTTCAATGCTTGATTTGCCCAAATTGTTTTTGCTGTGCACATTTATGAGAAGCAATCAGCCATTGGACAGTACAGATGTTTATACAATTCAATACCAGGAAATCCAAATGTTCTTATGTTCCCTTTTTACCTCTGAAGTCAAACAAAAGAACTGGCGTGCTCAACTCAAACGTCTTCAGAGTTTAATGGGTGCCGACCAGAAAATCACACAATAGCAAATGAAGTCATCAGCACTTGCAAACAAGTATGTAATACTTTTAATAATGCACAGCAGCAGAAGGAAACAGACACATTTCAGACCTTGTCAGATTACCAACCCGCTGATACAGGTCATCAAATTATCGCCATCACAACCCAGATACTAGTAAGAACAATAATAGCAAGAAAATTGAAGTCATAAGAAGTAGCAATCATATTTTATTCTTGCAACAATTCATGTAATGCCCAATTGATTTACACATTAACAATAAAAAAAATGCATGTGTGTACATATGTAAACTCATCATGTGCAGAACCCATAGAAGATACAAACACAACAAACAACATCAGCAAAAGATAAATACTAGTAAAAAAAATAGTAATAGTAGTAAAAATTATGTATTGCATGAAACGGAGTCTCACAGCTCAGGATAAATGTAAAATCATAGCTCAAGTTAAAACATTTCCTTAACCAGCGAATGAGTCTGCCTCAATTTGAACCTCACATTTTTTTTACACCACATTCAGTCAGAACACACCTTAAAGGTACAGTGTGTAGGATTTGGTGACATTTAGTGGTGTGGTTGCACATTGCAACTGAGTTCCCCTCTGCTCACTCCTCCTTTCCAAGACTGTTGTAACGCGAGCTGGCGAGTGCAAAACTGTGGTAATCCGTTTGCCACGCTCAGAGGCCATCCATACCATAATAGCACTTAAGGTAACGTAACAACGTGAAAGTCTCTCTCTAGAGCCAGTGTTTGGTTTGTCCGTTCTGGGCTACTGTAGAAACATGGTGGAGCAACATGGTGGACACCCATGTTGTACATGTGAAGGGCTCATTCTAAGCTAACGAAAACGCAACGATTCTTAGTTTCAGGTGATTATATACGAATGAAAACATAGTTGTGAATATTATATTCCATTTCTGCTAATAGATCCCCCGAAATGTTACACATTTTGGGAGTCTTGACTAACGCACTTGCACACACAGTGTGCATGTTCTCAGTTTTAAGGATCTAATTGATATTTAGGCAGCATTTCTTTTTACTTGCCACTTAATGCATACAGTTGTGATTACATTAGATAGACAATGCATTAATATGACCATTGTAACCAGTACTGTAGATGAGACCCAAGTGCTGATGGAGGAGAATAATAATTATTGCATCATCTTGCAGATTTTTGCATAACTTGCACAATCCTCTATGTTGTTGTTGTTTGACAGGTATTAGGAAAGTAAAAAGAATGTGTTGTTTATTTCAATATATTTGTTGCTTGTAAAGGATTTATACCAATTAAGACTCAGTATAACCATTTGATCTCAGTGGCTGTGAAAACTTGATGATGGCTGATGTCATGTTTCTTCCGAGGCAGCAGGAGATTTCATCATTGTAATAGAATTGACTTTGATCAGTTACCATCAAAGTCTCAGGAGCAAAACACACACTCACTCACTCACTCACACACACGCACGCACACACTGCTTGTTATGTTAATAGCGAGCATGTACCATAGGTGCAGTATACCGTCGGTAATAAAGCTATTGACATCTCTTTGATCACAGGGATTGCCTCTCTCTGAGGAATACATGCGAGAGGATTAAGGCACCTGTCTTCTATTGTACATTTGCCACGCGCCAATTAGAAGAGACAAATACGTGTGCTGTGTGTGGTTAGTCTGTCGTATGGATTGGCCAGTGCCTGTACTGTGCAGCACTGAGCTTGTGTTGATAAATCAGGCTTTAGGGATTGAATACAAGACCCACATCAGTCTAGTTTAGTTTTACATTTATTCTGTTTTATTTTGTACAGCAGCGTTTCAGCTGTTGGCTGTTGATTTTGCTAATGGTGTCTGGGCGATTGCATCAGTCGCCCACAAAGGACATAAAAAAAATAAAAAACGTAGATGTAATTAGAAGCTTATGCTGCAGAATTCAAAGCTGAGTGAGTTTGAGACCAGAAGGAGGATTTTTGTCTGAAAACATCTGGAGGGAAATGAAGAAGACACACACTCACTGTGTTCTTGAGCTTCACAACTTCAGACATTGGTTTGTGTCTGTAAGGTTTAGGGGTGGGGAAAAAATCAATACAGCATAGTATTGCGATGTTTTGCATGGCAATATTGTATCGATACACGGACGTCACATATTGACCTTTTATATTTTATTATATATATAACTTTTAACCTCTTAACAATACGACTGGTATTCTGTCTTTCAGAGGTTGTAGCAGGCTCAGTGTTAAAGCTAGATTGAAGATGGTCATATCATATATCATATGAAACTAGAAAACCTAAGGAATCCATTGGTACCAACCATGTCATGTTAGCTTGGAAGAACGCTAAATAACGCTCCAAAGTTACGCTCAATTTCGTTGAGAAAAACTGGCATGGCCATTTTCAAATTGGTCGTTTGACCTCCGCCCTCAAGATATGTGAATGAAAACTCTGAGATGAACTGAGTGAAAACTGTATCTTATTAAATAAAACAGATGTTGACCAACTGTAAAGAAAATAATTTGCAGTTAAACAAAGGTAATAAAATTGCAATATATCTTATCGCAATACTCAGCATATTGCAAAATGTTTCAAATCGCAATAAGATCATATCGGGACTTAAGTATCGTGGTAATATCGTCTCGTGGAGCCTCTGGTGAATCCCACTCCTAGTAATGTGTGTATATTGTGGCCTGTTAAAATCTGCATAAGAAAAACATACAGTCCTTTTCAGTGATAATGTATTGGGAGCAGAAAACACTCAGTAAAATCCTCATCTTTCTCTGTTGTGTTTTCACAGACGGTCGGAGGAGGAAGTGGACATGGACAAGGTGACGGCTGCCATGGTGCTGACAAGTCTCTCCACCAGCCCGCTGGTCAGGAGTCCACCTGTCAAAGTCAACGGTGAGCATCACAGCTATTAAAGTGCGGCTTTGACAATTACAATATGCTTTAGACTTCACAGCTTTAAATTAATCTTTGGTGGCTTTGATGTATCATTCCCTCCCTCCCAGAATCTTTCTGAAAAATGAACCCCTTTTTAAAAAAAGTAGCGCAGCCTAAGCCTGTAATTTGTATGTTCCGCTGTACGCTGACTTTTCATTCCCTCACAGCTGTTATCTTGTGAATGCATGTGCAAGCTTAGCTTGATAAATTACTGCCACCTGCTGTGCTTTAGGATTCTCCCATCAATGAGTTCTGCACATCCACAGAAAAGCACAATGAGTCTGGATCTGTGCCACCCTACACGGTGGCGGGTATCCAAAGTGCCCCGTAGCTGCAGTCACATGCAACCAAACGGCCGTCTATTCAACCGAGCAGACATGCAGCCAACCCTCCAACCACCATGCACGCGTTATCACAGTTACACTCACAGTCAGATGTTAAATGTACATCGCATACATCATGCACACATGCACAAAGTGGATTTTAAATACCAACTGTACGGTTTAATCTTAATATAGTCATCCAGATGTCACACCCATGCACACAAGTTGGAGATCATACAATGTGCATTTACATCAGTACACACAGTAGGTTCTCATGCATGGTGCACCAGGGTTGACATTTCATTCTCATAATCTGCCATATGATTGTTCAGTTGCACAACTCTGAAAGGTGTTAAAACATCTTATCTTGATATTATTATCACTCAATCATAACATCTCTGTACCACAAAACCGTATTGTTGGTGAGCCACTTCCTCTTTAATGTAGTTCATGTAGTAAAGAAAGACTGAGACGGGAGACACTCCTCCACCAAGAAGCAGCTTCACTAAACCAAACAAACTAGGTCTGCTCTTCACTCTTCCTCTCTCTAACTCACTCAAACACATCCCTCAAAACACACACACATATTTTCTCACACACACTTGTGTACACACTCCAAAGTTTCCCCCCAGCCTCAACCTTCACAAAGTGAACTGCCTTTTGTAGCTGATATTCAAAAGAAACGTTTCTTTGATCTGAAAAAACAAGACCTTGGAAGTGTCGCAGCGGAACCACAGAACAAAAACAGTAACCTTTTTTTTATTGTGTCACAGACAACAGCACTGCTGCGAGGCTCTTTTGTGTGATGTGCAAATAAAGCCGTCTGAACTTAATTGAATGTCTTGATCTCCCACCGCTGACAGAGGAACGCCCACACATTTTGCTGTGGTTGTATCATCTGCAAATATGACTGAAGGAGTTTGTTAGATTTACTTATGATCTCCCCCTATGTTCTTCTTTCCTCCTTCCCTGCACCTCTCCCCTTTTTGTTCACCGTCTTCTCAGAAGGTCTAAGTGGTTCATGGAAGGACAACGGCTCTGCTGGCCCCTTCACCCCGTCAAGCAACAGCTCTTCAGGGGGCTACTGGAGCTGGTCTGCCCCCAGTGACCAGTCCAACCCTTCCACACCTTCTCCGCCGCTCTCTGCCGACAGCTTCAAGCCCTTCCGTGTGCCCAGCATGGGCGGTGTGGGACCCGGCCCTGCAGGGCCCGAAGACCCCAGCCTGGACGAGCAGGATGGCAGCAGCCTGCTCTTCGATGAGCCTATCCCTCGCAAGCGCAAGGTGAATACCGTAGACAACGTCTGAGTTAAAAGGCTGAAAGGAAAAGGCCTGTTCTGCTTCTTTACGCTGAGAACACATCTTTGTCAATTAGGAGTTGAAGGCATTTCTACCATTAAAAAACAAATAGGCATACACAAGATGAAATCATGTATTACTACAATATTAAAACATTTGACTTCATCCTCATCAAACCACCAGACAGTCAGAAAACAGATACATTTCTTCTTCTTCGTCCTCTTTTTTTTCTGGCTAACTTGTTCATGACAGCCATCATCTGGTAGAAAGTGGAATAGCCCGCTTACTTCACTAACTCTCAGCTGGTTAAACCTCCATTCTGTCCTCTCCTGCTCTTCATCATCATCACTTGTAGTCTCTTTTAAAATAGCTGACCTCAGGATTTAGTTGTTCTCATTTACATGTTTTCTGTTTCTGTTGTCAAACAGCTGAATGAGCACAAAATAGTGAATTAATCACAGTCTAAATGCCACCCACTAACTCAGCACTGAGACGTCAATCAAATCACTATTGGTTGTTTGTTTTGTTTTATTCTGTCATAAAACACATAACACACTTGTCCAAATATTCACCAAACAACTAAAAAGACACGGATTCACTCTAACCATCAATCACTAAGATTTTAGAAAATGTACTGTATTGTGTGATCAGCCCATGAATGTATAATAAGACCAGGATACGGTGCCGTCGCTCATCCTTGCTTCCAATTGTTTCCAGTGGCCACTCGCGGTATTTCAGTGAAAAGTCCCCCTGCGGCCGAAAAAGCATTTTCCCCATAGACCACCATTGTAAGAGATGTAGGTAAAACTGTTGACAAAACACCTCAAACTGCAAACAAGGTCAAATTTGACTCTTTCTATTAGGAATTTTTGATCCATTGAGGTTTTATATTTGTAAAACTTTCCTTGAGCCGAGAAAAGCGTTTTAAAAATCTGTGACGTCATCGCAATGTAAAGTCTATTGGCCGAGCGGGAGAAACACTACTGCACATATTCAGTGGGCCACATACCCCAGAAGTAAACCGAAAAGCTAGAAAATAGATTGACATATATAAAATGATCACAGAGAAAGTTATAGGCAACAGGAAGTTGTCTAAGTTGTTAAATGATTTGTTCTGGGGTCTGAAAAATGCCGTGCAAGAGAGCAATGCTTTATTGTGGATAGAAGGCCAAAGCGGAGAGAAAAAGATGCATTTTCAGATAAAACTATCTCGGTATGAACAAAATAATAAATAAGCAATTTTCTCTCAGGCTGCTAGTTCCAATTAAAGTGTTCAGTTACATCCTCAAACCCCACAATTTCTAGGAAATACAAATTGTTTTGTGATCATGACCTTATGTGCCCTAGAAGGTTTAGAAACAGTTGCAACAGCACTATATGAATCTTTCCTTTATTTCAGTGTGGAGTTTAAAAGAGAACGGCAGCAGCTCTCCTGATAACAGGCAGATGTCTCAATAAGAAGCTGTCAGACGTACACGAGCTGCTTGATTTCCTTCTTCAACACACACTGATATTAACCCCTGAGGTGACGAATGTAGTCGAGACTGACTGACTGATTGGCAGAGTTGAAAATGGGACAGGAAAGGACTCACAGCCTTTTTTGCTCCAGTGGTAGTTTTTGTCTTTGCAGCCCAGATGTTACGAGCACAACACACACATCTGTGTCTTTCTCACTCATCATTTTCTGCCCGTCTCATTTCTACACACCACTGACAGCTCATCACATCCACAGCTCAGTGTCACTCATTATTTTTTCAGATGTATATTGCTTTGCTCTCCCTCTTTATCTCTCTCTCTCTCTCCTTATCAGCGCTCTACTTGCTGGTTTGCTGTCAGTATCATCCATCTATCCCTCCTTTCACTCTCTCTCCCCCTTTCTTCCCCCACGTCCTCTCTTGCTCTCGCCCATGTTTTCGCCCCCCTCTCCACTCGTTCTGTATATGTGTGTGTGTGTCCTCCCTAGACATTTGCCCTTCATAATTACCTCTCAGCCTTCACATGCAGCCGCTCCGCAACGGCAGTAATGATTTTAATACCCGCTGCAGCAAACATAAAGATCCTGCCGGCTCCATGTATCCTCTAAAAAATCGATAAAGTCTCTTGGGTGAGCTCCGCATCGTAGTGTATTAATTGGAGACTTATCACAAAGAAGGGCAACGAGAGAGGAGAGAGAGACATTAAGAAATGGGAGGGAGGGAAAGGAAGATTTAAAGGGGGACTAACAGGAATTACAGGAGAAGGGAAGAGAGAATGGAGCGTGGATGGAGACCAAAACAAATTTTCTATTAAGCTTGGATCACAATGTAGTTGACTTACATAAACACACACAGACACACGTGCTATATGTGTGATGCCAAGGTTTCACATGAAATTATCTACACGCTCCTCTTGTGCTCTCGCTTCTCTCTTAGCAAGACAATACCGTTTGGAGCTCACCATTTAATTAACTGTGAACTGCTTCTTTAAAAGGGAATAACACATTCACACATACACACTAAACAGGCTTTTGTTACCCAAAGACAAAACAATGCACAGGGATTGGGGGTGGGGGGCAGACAATTGTTGTGTGTGCATGCGTTTCTGAAAAGAGGAGGAAAATTAAAGAAAAAAACATCTTGTCAAAATTAAATCAGCCCCCTCAACAATAGTTTGATAGACAGGCCTATAAGGCCGTTTATAATGGCTCAGAGCGGGGAAGCTGGAGGGCAGGGAGAAAGCACGAGGGGCTTTTCACTCCATGAAAAACAATGTACAGTCTCTCGAGGAGGCCGGTGGTGTAATTACAGTAGGCAGATAAGAGATACAGCAGCCTCGCCAGCTCACAACCAGAGAGACATTCACCGTTGCCTCACTCAGCTCCAGATAAATCTGTGTTCAGGACGGCTCCTCAGAAAGATGTTACAGTAAAGCTGTATAACAAAGACGAAGGAGCATCTAGTGTGAAGTTATTTAATTCCTTTGTTGTCAGTATGCAGTGAATATTCACAGTTTGACAGCATTGGCAGTGGAGCCGATCCCAGTTGACATTAGGGACATAGAGACAGACAACCATTCACACTCATATTCACACCTACGGGCAACTTAGAGTCAACAATTAACCTAACCTGCATGTCTTTGGACTGCGGGAGGAAGCCGGAGAACCCGGGGAAAACCCACGCTAACACGGGGAGAACATGCAAACTCCACACAGAAGGGCCACAAGCCGGATTTGAACCTGCGACCCTCTTGATGTGAGGTGACTATGCTAACCACGGCCCTAAATAGAAATATGTATATTTCTCCCAAAGAAAATTGACACCTGTTAAATAATCCTAAATGAATAGCTGGTAGTGACCTGTATAACAAAACACAATGTAGTCCTGGTAGCTTTGTGGTTGCTGTCAACTTTCCACTGTGTTTTCAAAAATAAAAGCATAGATGCCAGAAAAAAAAACTACATACACCAAAATGGAGATGTATAAATAATCCCCACATGACAGTAAATCAATGTGTTTTATTTAGTAAACAAAATCTTTGAGATCAAAAGGGCATGACATCATCGCCCACATCATATGATGTGCAGCAGCTCCTCAGCATATGTCTCTGTCCAGTGTAGCAGTGCATCAGTGCATCAGTTTCATCACTCTCACTGGTCGGGACATCCCGGCTACTTTACCTCACCAACATCCTCTGTCTTCTGTGACACATCTGTTGTGTGCTGTGGGCGTCAGTTGGTACACATCAAGTGAATGCTGCGAAATGCAGCTGACGTGTGTTGCACTTAAGAGAGAGCTCCTGGAGTTCCCAGCTCAGTGAGAACTACTTAAATCTACAGTAGATTTTATTTCATTAACTATACATTAGCATATGAGTGAAAGGATAACATAAGACTATAATAACCATAGTTTTCATCGCACCTACTGGTGTCACCTGATGCTGCCACTAAAATAAATAATAAAAAATAAATCAATCAATAAAGTCCTAAACTGACCCCTTAAAAATTTACATTAGGTTAAAAAAAGAGCCTGAGCAATCAATACGCTTTTATGTTAAGCAGTCACTTGAGAAGCCTGAACCGTTCTCCTACCATGCTACCTGATAATGAGGAAGAAATTGAAATGAAATGATGCACTACAGGATGGTTGACCAACCCTGGAGGGAAATACCAGATGTATCTCACCTTCTGTAATATATAGGTGGATTTAATTAAATGAATGAGTGAGTTTTGTGCATATATCATGAGAAAACCACTGAGGGAGTTGATCTGATTGCTTGTCATTTACTCTCTCGTTATAGAGCAATGGTGTTTTGAAGGCAATGTGAGAGCGTAACCCAAACACAGATGTTATACTGTGTAAGGAACCACATATTTCTGTCAACAACTACTGTGTTTTCTGATTGTAGCTGCTGTACTTTGTGTGTTTCCTGCAGAACTCCATGAAGGTGATGTTCAAGTGCCTGTGGAAGAACTGTGGCAAGGTACTGAGTACCGCTGCCGGCATCCAGAGACACATCCGCACCATCCACCTTGGGTAAGACACCAACACACACTCACACACACACTTCCTTCCTCCTCTCTCACCCCTCAAACCAGCTTCATTGTCAAAAACAGCAGATTAATGGCTGATGGATTATCGCCACGGTAACACTTCCTGCTCTGGGAGTGAGGGTGGAGGAGGAGAACAATGATATCGGATGAATCACACATTTATATGTGACATTTGATTAAACTGAGGTGCTACGCTGATTAACTGCAGATGGCGGTGTTTTGTAGGTTGGAGGAATGACATTAATGATGTGTGATTGCTGTACATGTGGAGTAATCAGCATTCAGAGGGGAATGTATATGTTGTAATTTCTCTCTGTCAATCCTCTCTCCACCACCACCACCCCTCTATCTGTTTGTAGGCGTAACTGTGACTCGGACTGCAGCGACGGCGAGGAGGACTTCTACTACACGGAGATCAAGCTCAACACGGACTCGGTGGCCGACGGGCTGAGCAGCCTGTCCCCCGTGTCCCCGTCCGTCCTCTCCCCACCTCCTCCTCCACCCTCTCCTCTCCCGTCTCTCAGCCAGCTGTCGGATTTCCACAGACCTCCGCAGTCCTCCGACACCAAGGAGCCTCACGCTGGCGGCACCACCCCGCTCAGCCGCTCTGCGCCCAGCGCACTCTACCTCATCCACACGGACCACGCCTACCAGGTGAGCGGCTGCACATGTACACACACACACGCACTCACACAGCCGAGATTAAGATCAGTGTACAACACACGCGATCGATGCACTCTCTAGATCAATACACACACCACGACACACTTATCAGGCTGCACAAAATGCACATATTTCCTCTCACACACTGCCATCAGGGTCCTCATTATCCTGATTATGTGTCACAGTGTTTACAAAAAACACTAATGATGTCACAGCGACTTGATGGTCCCTTGCTCCCGTTAACAGCTGTGCTACCAGTTGTGGTATATCGACACACAGCAGCAGGTTTGAACAATTAATTGTAGGTGGAATAACGGCACAATCCATCAATTAATGTGATGGCTACGTGTGTATAGCTACATAAGTTATTAGTGCTTAATGTAATTGAAGAGATTTTACAATATGAGATACCTAAAACATGACCATTTTTTCAATTTGTCTGATGAATTTCAGGGAGCAAAATTGTTTTAAAGTGACAAAAGGCTGTTACACAACCTTAGATTCTGTTGCACAAACCAAACCAAGCAGTAGTTACACATGAAAAGTAGGGCTGTCAATCAGTTGACATATTTAATCCTGATTAATCGCATGATTGCCCACAATTTTGACCTTTGACCTCTGCCCTCAGGCCACGGCTCCAGTGTCCATCCCGTCCAGCAGCAGTAACTCGACTGGCTCAGCCTGCACCAGCTTCACTCCCACCAACAATTCCAGCTTTAGCATCTCCTGGCAGTCGCCGCCCGTCACTTTCACTGGGACCACGGTGAGTAAACCTTAACACACATGCACGACCAGACATTTGTTCTCAGCCACACGCACAGTGGTTCTCATAATCCCACATTTGTCTGCCCTCTTCAGGTGTCCCCCAGTAAAAGCCAGGGCTTCGGCGAGCAGCGCTCCCAGACCATCGCCGTCCTCTCGTCCCCTCCCAGAGCCACCACTGCCCTCAGGTACTGGATCCTCACTGCTCGCTGGCTCTGATTTCCTTTTTAGCTTTAATTAAAGGCCGAACAAACTGAGAACACGTATTAGATATTACCAGGAGACAGCTCATATTTAAACCAGTGGATCTAATGTGATTTTCTACTTCAATTAAACCCGACTGAGTGAGAAACACCTCATGTGGTAAAAGGTGAAAAATATTGACTCTCACAAATCAGCTC
This sequence comes from Sebastiscus tertius, assembly GCA_916701665.1. Lineage (NCBI taxonomy): Eukaryota > Metazoa > Chordata > Actinopteri > Perciformes > Sebastidae > Sebastiscus > Sebastiscus tertius. The sequence goes on along the minus strand of CAKAOH010025995.1, from coordinate 76,771 downwards.
GATGGCTCTTAATTAAAAGAATGTCATGATTAATCAGCTCGGTTCAGCCTCTGATTTGCCTCTGATCCACTTCAATGAGGAACCAAGCTGTTTTAGATTGAACGATTTACCTATTTACCACATTAGGGCATTGTTGTCTGTTGATAGCTGCAATTAGACGTGACAAACACTGAGGCTATACTTACCAGAACAGTTTGACATTTTGAGAAATGCACTTATTTGCTTTCTTAAAGGGACAGTGTGTGACATTTTGGGGGATCTAATAGCAGTAATGGAATATAATATTCATAACTATGTTTTCATTAGTGTATAATCACCTGAAACTAAGAATCGTTGTGCTTTCGTTAGCTTACAATGAGCCCTTTATATCTACATAGGGAGCACGTCGTCTTCACAGTCCGCCATGTTGCTCCGCCATGTTTCTACAGTAGCCCAGAACGGACAAACCAAACACTGGCTCAGCCTAAACTGTACACAAACTGCACCGCTACACTCACAGCTAGTTACGGCTGACTTCATCTCACCACCACTCCGTCACACACACACACACACACACACACACACACACTCACTCCCTCGCTATCTCTGTCTCTGTCTTGATCGCAGACACCGACACTCATCAACGTTAAGCACACAATCTACGCTATGAGTCATTCCTTAAAGGAGTTTGCTACTTGTATAACACATTTTATTTAAAAAAAATGTCTTAAAAATACATAATTCCCCGATGCTTTAGCCTGGTGGGGAGTCAGTTTAGGAAACCCTGCCTTTAGAGTGATACAGATACCAATAGAGTACTTTATTTGATAGCTTATTTTTCTATTTCATTCGATACCCATCATGTGAATGCCACCGCTACTGCATTCAATTTGATCAGACACCACAGGCGTGTAGCATAGGCATACTTTCTAACATTTTCGGCACACTGAACTGCCAACTCCGTAAAATACGCCGCGCTCAACTTCACACCACAGACTATATGGGTTGTAGCTGCTGCGGTAGTGCACCAATCCCACGTTGCATTAAAATGCGGTGATTGGCTGCAAGCAAAACCATACAAATAGTCTGTTTTTAGATCTGAGTCCAAAAAGGATCAAATGAAAGTATCTTATGACTTATGAGAAGTTAGAAGACGAGCTTAGATCTGTTTTAATGGAATGTTTTTTTACCACAGGTTTGGTGTACTATGTCTAACCACAGGTTTCTACAAGATCGACGCTAGTGCTTACAGTATTATTAAACAAATGATAATGTGCTGTCTTCTCCATTGTGACGGTTTCATCTGTTTCTCCTCCTCAGCCGGAAGGTGCGCGGCGAAGGGAAGAAGTGCCGCAAGGTGTACGGGATGGAGAACCGCGACATGTGGTGCACCGCCTGCCGCTGGAAAAAGGCCTGCCAGAGATTCACCGACTGAGCGTCCCCCCACTAGCTTCACGGCGCGCCACGCCAACGGGCACTGCTGCCTTTCGCCAGAGAACGGGGGGGAGGGGCATCATTTTGCATGCATTTGGTTTTCTTCAGCTCAAAATCGCAACTGTCCGCCAAGCTCTGGCTCCGCCCCTGTCGTCCTCCCCCCCCTCAGCTCCACTGAACTCCAGCTGCGGAAGGAACCAAAGGACGGCGGAGTCACCTTTTTGCCGCCCGGGATTCCAAGTACTGCCTCGCCATTCCCACCATTCCTACCATTCCCAGTTTTGGGAAACCCAGTGCAGCTAAACAGTGTAAAGAAAAAAATAGATCTAAAGATTTCTCCCGTTTTTTTTATGTTGGGTTCAGTGTTGCATATTTCTATGTTTTGTAAAGCTCTGGTTTTTAAATGAAAAGTCTAGTCAACAAAGGGGTCCGGGAAAAAAAAGCCAAAAGCTTTTTTTTGTGTGTTTTGTCAAAAGAAAAAAATCTTCACTTTTTTTATCCAAATGAAGAGTGAGCCTCTCCGCTGCAAGTTTTTGAAGGACGTTATGAAAAAGCACGAAGGTGAAGCTCGCTGTTTTTGTTCTTCCTTCCAACATCTCTCTTGTTTTATTTCTGGACTTTTTTGAGGTGATCTTTTATCACCGACATCACAGCCTCTCCCGGTTCTTCACCTGCTCTTCACTCCTGACAGCCCTGAGGGAATGTATGACATGTAGAGAGAATAGAGACACACAAAGTGAATGATCGATGCAAAAAAAAAGATAGTCAGGGAAAGCAGATGGACCACGCCGGTGATTTAGCATAACAGCGTTCACACTCACAAAACAAACACAGGTATTCCCACACAATCAAAGCAGAAGACAGGAACTGTTTTCTATGTCACCTTTTTTATCCAGTTGATTCATTTTCTTTGTTTTATCAGGGATGTGAATCTAAAGAAAGCAAAAACCAGCAGCTAAAACTTGGGAGTTATACTGTGTCAGCCTCTTTCATTACACACTTTTTGCAACCAAAAACTCCTTTATCTTACTCTTTATGTTTTTGTTTTTTTTTGTTAAGACGTTTACTGTTGTTGATGTTTTCTCTCTTTTGGCGAAACCAAGACTGTTTACCCACCACCTGCTACAGAAAGTGTGTTAAAAGACCTTCCTGACAGCACTGGAAAAGCATGAAGTCAGCAGCGTGCAAGGCCATAAAAAGATAAACATCTTTCACCACATACAGAGAGACAGATTGCCCTCCTCCTCCTCAACCAACTTCTTTCCCAACGGGAACAAAATATCTCTGTGTTTACGTATCTTGATGATCTGTTAACCAAAGGGGGAGGGCCGAAAAACCAAAAGCGAGGCACTTGCACTGTATGTGTGTAACGGAGCACTTGTGGCTACTTGTTATTGATCTATCTTCCACGAGCACTCTTCATTTCAACATAAGCAGTTATAAAAGGAAATGAGAGCAACATCTGACCACCCGGACGTCGCTACTTCCCCTTTTTTGAACCGTTATTTGCTCCAAGAGTTTTGGAGAAGGGTGGAATAAGTTATAAGCACTTGATTAGGTCACTCCTTTTGTTGTTTAATGTGTACCGCAGCACATTTTGTTATTCACTTGGCAACACGGAAGCAAAGCTTTGAGCTCTCATAAGAGTCCTTGTGATCGCCACGTAACCTTGTTACTGAGGAGGGAAAAAGAGGTCAAAAAATATATCTGATTTGTCATTTGAATGTGTTTCATTTGAATTCCAGCCTCCTTGTTGGCTCAAAGGCAGGAAACAAAATCACAAAGCCAAATCGTTTACAGATGTTCTCTACTCTGTAGTGATAAATGGACCGACTCTTTTTGTCACCCGGGGCTGCGTTCTGCTTTATTACAACTCTAGAATATGTTTCTAACCAACAGGCACGTTGTGATTTTGTTTCTGCAGTTACTCTCATGACATTTATGTGAATGCACGCTGAAATCTTTCTTGGCATTTTTTGTCATTTTACCCCCCTAGAATTTATTCAAAACCAACACCAGTTAATAAATGCTAATACACGCTCGCCCACTTAATATACAGTATATAAGTACTTCCGCACCCAATCGTAAAAAATCGTAGCTCTTTTGCGTTTGCTCAGCTGTTTCTATTTTGTCTCCATTTGTTTTCTGTCTGTTCATGTATATATGTCATTCTTGTATTTTTCTCTAAGCTCCATGTTTACGTTCGCCACCTTATGAACAAGACAGGTTCAAGTAGGACATTGCGCGAGGAAACAATGTACCGTTCAACCTGTCGGGCTACTGTTGTTTTGAATATAGGGATAGCCTTAAAGTCGCTCTTGAAAAGAAATCATTGTGCTTCTTCTTCTATGTCATTACATTGATGTTTCAGTAAGAAATATTTAGATTATCTCCAAACTGATTTTGCCATTGTATTATGTGAACGTATCATTGTTTATGAAAAGACAAATTTATATATACGTAAAGAAAAAAACGTGTTGGAATTTAAATTCAAAGCAAAAAAAATGATTTGGCTGTTTTTTATTTTATTTTCCTCATATATATATATATATATATATATATATATATATATATATAAACTGTTTATGAGATTTTGTTTTCATGTTCTGCTGAAGGATTTTGTTTTGTGGCTAACTGTAGGAGGGAGGCATAAATCTCACTGCAAGCCAAGCTTGTTATGCTCTTTTCAGCGAGTGTGACCCGCACGCTCCCGCCTGGAGCTCCATCACGTCACGCTGCCGGCGCTGCTAAGCGGTCGAAATCCACAGTTGATTAAAACCTTTATCTTATTTCCAATTCTGCTCTCCCGGTGGCGCGTTAGGCCCACTCGCAATTAGTTTGATTGACAACTCGGTGTGTTGTTTGCGCTCATGTGTGCGGTCACACGCTTCTGTGTATGGACGTGAAGGAGCCCCCGGGCGAAGTATGCGGGCCGCCGCTGAAGAACGGTGCTCTGCCTCCTCCTCCTCCTTCTCCTCCTCCTCCTCCTACCGGGGAGCTACACATCTTTATCAAATGGCCTGTGGCATTTCCCAGTCAGCCAATACTTTGGGGTTCAAGGATGTTTTTGTTGGTCCAGACGTCAGCGGCTGGATGTTGTTGTGTTTAACTCCATGCACTTCCCATTGCCCTTTCTCCATCATTGTGGTGCTTCATGTGTGTGTTCGGACCATCTCCTCCACTGGTGTGGAGGGCAGCCAATCTGTCCACGAACAAATCCCTAGTTCAGACCAAGACTGGATATTTTAAGTGGCAGCATCTCCAGGCAGCTAATTTTAATTTTCTCTCTCTCGATGCTGATTGTAGGTCAGCGTCGTGTCGACCAAGTAATAAGATTTGGCCAAAAATAATCTAATCTCACACCCTGTGTTTAGGGTTAATCCACAAAAGAACATGTGCTGCCATATTCTCTCAACCTGCTCATCTCCTCAGTGAGGAACTCTGGGATTTGTTTGTGGACCGCGTGTGGCCCGGCTTGCATCGCTCGTTAGTACCGAGGAACATCTTGGTCCCGTTCACTGCCAATCGCACAAAGATGGCCTGAAGCATTAAGGGGCATTTCAGAGGACACTCAGCCCAGCAGGTCCGTCCGGGCTTACTGGGCATACTGGTGCTGTGGCCTCAGCTAGGGGGAGAAATGGAGGTGCTATTATTCCCATGCATTTGCTGTTTCTCCCATGTTGTCCTCTGATCATCATTAACTCCATTTTGTACACTATGTTATGCTGTAGAACATGAAAATAAAAACACCCTGCCTCAAGCCTACCAAGTGTCCAGACACGAGTTAGTGAGGGGGTCGCCCCGAAAAAACCTCTGTTCTCAGTTTTGATGCTTTTATTTTGATGACTAGTGCTCATTGCTGTCTCTCCATTTGTTGGGCTCAGTCCTCTAGGTAACATCAAATGCATGAATTTCCTATAATTATAGGAAATTAGTGCATTTTGTATTCTAAAATTGCTTGTGTGCGAGTATAAAAGTGCTTTCCGTATACCCCAAACAGCAAAACCATTAAGCTAACAGTTTGTTTTTGACCTCAGAAACAGCTATTACAGCTCAAGCTCCACTCACTCGCTTGTTCTGGAGCTTTTGATCGTATCATATAGTGCCTTCAAATGGGGTCGTGTTTACGAGAAAAGTTGTGTAAGTTGTAAACACAAACTCACAAGGTTCATTTGAAGGCACCGACACAGTCTTCATCAGCAGATTGAGTTTTGTCATGAAACATGTAGATATTCAAACGTTACGTGTTTCTTTGATTTCATAACAACTGAGCAAACTGCTGATGAAGACCATGTGATCGAGTCAAAAGCTCCAGAAGAAGAAGTAGTGTTTAAACGGGTCTTGAGTTGAGATTGTTTCGTCAGCTAATAATCCAAATTGTTTAATTTAATTTTCCAAGTACATTAAACATGACAAAATAGCTTTTAAGCGAGACCCATAGTTGCATTCTTGCAGCCTAAAACTTTAAATCCGAACCCAACGCATGAACGTGTGGTGAGATGTTTGGGGATATTGGATAATTTACTTCCTTTTAGGCAAAACTGGCAGAAAAAAAAGGGATCATGACTCTTCTATTCTGACTCCCTAATGATGCCAAACATGCCATATGGCCTCACGCTCCTGATCTGATCATATTCACATTAGAGCAGAAGTGAGCTCTCAGCCCTGCAACCTGGGGGGAGAGAGTGAGCCGCTAAACAAACGCGAGCTCAGAAAGAAACGGCGTGCCATTACAAACATGTGTTAGCACAGCAAGAATTAAAACTGTGGCATCAAAGCGCCACAATAGGCGGTCTTGTTGCACCAGCGAGAGTGATATGAATACTTATGAGGACTTTTTTTTCCTTCAAATGGAGCGGCGGGCGGTGTGGCTTTTGTTCTCTGGCGTTTGTTTACCCTCTCAGCTGCTGCCGCCTATTAAAGGGCTGAGCGTTCAGCCGTGATTTATAAGCTGAATAAAACAAGACGGCATTATTCCTCTCATACGAACGGTGTAAAAATCAAGTTGTGAGTTACGAGGGACCCTCCATGTATACGTCCTCACACACACACACACACACACACACACACACACACATTTTTATGTCACGCTATTGTCCGGCGTCGCTCCTGAGCAGTGATGGTTTTAACAGCAGTTCATATGTTGACAGTTTTATAAGCATTCATGGTTTATGTACCTGAGATCAATATTTCATACATGACAAGACTTGTTTGTGACGAGAGGCTGACACTTATTATTATTGTTACACCTTATATCATCCAAGTATAGGTCAATATATGCTACAATATATACAGATTAAGCTTCAGTACAGCATATCTAAGCTACAGTGTGTGTTTATGTGACTTTAAAAAGGAATCTTACTTCTTATTTCTTTTTCATTTTCACCGTCCAGATGTTGAAGTTAGAGCAACTGGTTTTCCTCAGCTGTGTGGTTGCAGATTAACCGGCCAGCCACTTTCTAGCAGGCGATAAAACACGTGAGCAGGGTTGTTATCTGCACACAGACCGTCCTGTGTTCTCCACTCAACAATAGTCCGACAGCAGGTGGCACTCTGTGGTGAAAATGACTGGAAATGTAATTACACATGTTTTAAATAGTACTTAAAAAACACAGAAATTGATGAAGTGCACTAGTGGAGTAGTCCTAGCGTTGCCTCGCATGACCCCCTGAGTGTAGATTGAGTCGCGGTGTGTCTTCAAAGTGTCCAGATCCCGCCAACTGTAGGGCTAGTTTCCATGGCAACCATGCTGACAGGCAGGTTCCTATCTAGAGCTGGGGGTCAGGGCGGCGGCGGTGGTGTTGTCAATAAAAAGAGGAGGGATCCTCCGTCCTTCATTCGTTCAGGAATGTGAAGGAGGAGCAGGAGGAGGAGGAGGGTGGATGAAATGACTTCGGGGGCATTTTTTATTTTTTTTTTTTGGACATTAATGATTAAAAAGTCCTTAGCATGTGTTCCCAGGAGCTCTTTCACCCCCATTTGTGGTTATCTTTAGAGGAATATAGGAGTCCTGAATGTGCCTTGATGAGAGAGTTTCTAGAGTGGACCTCACCGGTTCGACCACGCCGCGCTGCGTGGCGCCGCGTTGCTGTGATATGACGATGATGGAATGTCTCTGGTGCTGGCTAGTCTGAGTTCTGCTTTCTATACCTATAAACTCAAAGATTTGTGATACAAAGAAAATGTCCTGTGAGTTGCGTTCAGGGGCCCCTTTGGCCTCGGGTTCTAGAGAGCTGTCGGTCGCGAGAGTGACTTTTCTACTCTTTGCCGTGACTTGTTGTAAACTAATTTTTGGATTATGACGATACTGTGTTTCAATGTGTTACTTTGTTTGTCTGTTATTTCTTCTTCTCTTTGTTTTCCCAAACATGGCTCCTCTCTCTCTCTCTATCTCTCTCTCTCCCCCTTTCGTACAAGGGCTTGTAGATACATGTGTGTCGATGTGAAGACTTGCTGTCGTGGTGCAATCTAGATAATGTTTGGGAAATCAAGGAATTCAGCAAAACCGCATGTGAAGCAGTCAGTGAGATGATCTGTTTTTAGTGCAGGAGCGATATCCACAGAAAACCTGCTCTGTGGGAATAATAATGAGGCAGATAAAGAGAAACACTCATCAGCCTGAATTCTATTATTGGATGTGATTATTCAGAAAAAGCCCAAACATTAAAGAGTATTTCAGCTCCTTCATTTTTGAACTTGAATATGCAACACAGAGACTCCGCCTCCTCTCTTTAAACGTCTCATCTCATTGGCTGTTTTATCTAATTACAATCATGTAGACCTCAAGAACTCAATGACTGTCGCACTGGATTTTTACACTCTTTTTTCAAACAGTATATATACTATATGCTCTGGTCTAACTGTATTTTTAATACTGCATGTGCATGCAAAATAAGGACATTATGAGACTTTATATAAATGTGCTCTATTTGTGCTTTGGCGTCCATGACGGGTTGGGAGCAGCCGGAAGTTGCCTCGGTGTACTTTTATTTTATTTCAACTGTGGTTTTCTACACTGAAGATTGGTATACAGAACAAAGTGTTTTTTTTTAGTTGGAAGTACCTGTTATTCCCTGCTGGCTCGGACCAATTTGTCACAGTCTGAGTGGCGCTCTCATCCTTGTTGTGTGCATATTAACAGTTAGCCGGGCCCAGGAGAGTCTGGCGGGATGCTGCTGGAGGACGGATCGGTAGAGGAGGCTGTGTAGTGATGGGAACGCTGCCAGCTGGAGTTATGAAGACGCCTGAAGTCTCACTTGTTCTTCCTCCACCTGCATCCCCGAAACTCTGCTGAAAACACACAGGGAGCTTTAAAACTACTTGTCAAACATATATGTAGGCATGTATCGTGGTCATAAGAGGTAACCACGGCGTTGTTGGCACAGTGGCTGCTCTCCACCCTGACGTGGCCGGCACAGTATGTTGCGTTTTATATCCTTTTGAAGCCTCTAAATGTTCATGTTTGATATGTGTTTCCAGACTGTAAACTAAGTCGTAGATGCAACACATCGTCCTTCTCCAGATCTGTTCTCACAGTTGGTTGTAAAAATGTTAAACGCTACGTTGTCTGACGTAAACAGGGAGGATGGTTTCTGTGCTGAGGTGAAGCTCAGGATGTCATTTCATGAGCAGCATCGGTTCAACTTTTGGTTCAAAGTATTGAGGAGATTTCAAGGAATAGTTTGACATTTTGGGAATTAAGCTTATTTGCTGAGAGTTAGATGAGAAGATTGATTCCACTTTCATTTTTCTATGCTGAATATGAAGCCGCAGCCACTGGCTGGTTAGCTTAGCTTAGCATGACGACTGGGGGGAAAAGGGGAAACAGCTAGCTTGGCTAACAAATTGTAATAAAATCCACCTATACCAGAACCTTTAAAACGCACAAATTAACGCATTATATCTTGTTCTTTTTATTCTAGGAAGTTACTGGTCTCGGCAATAGACCGTATATAAAGATGAATGACTCGTCTGTACAAAAGTGAAGCCAAAATATCCCGGATACAGGGGCTACCATCTTGAAATGTTGACGTTATTTGGAGCCAGAGTCTGCACAGTAGTGATTGGGGGACTGGAGCCGTGGTATCAAGGTCCCGCCCAAGCCAATCAGAAGCCGAGCACGTCCGCAATTAGCGTGAGCTACCGAGCTGCTACGTTAGCACCACAGTAGCTGTTTGGCTAGAAAGACTCAACAACTCACCCTGATATCTCTATAGCTACATTTATGATCAAATTGTCACATGTTCTATTACACAGACTTGTGACGGGTATGGAAAAGTTAAAGTTGTGTCTCCTCTCTCGTACAATTACCGAACCTCCGGCTCTGCGACTACTTCACTCAGAGCAGCTGTCAATCATGACGTCACACCCCCTTTTTATAACTAATTAAAACCAAACTTACCAGAAAAATTAACACATGAACAAACATCAGAATGATAAGAACTATGAGCTTTATGAGCTATACTGCAGCCAGCCACCAGGGGGCGATCAAGATGTTTTGACTTCACTTTTGTGAAGCGGTCATGTCATCCATCTTTATATACAGTCTATGATCTCAGCCAAGAAATATTGCAACACATAAAATCTTAAAAAAACAAAAACGGATTAAACAAACAAGATATAACATGTTAATTAGTGAGCTTTAGAGGTGCGGTACGGTTTCCCCCTGTAGCCTAACCAGCTGTACATATTTACTGCACAGATATGAGAGTGGTGTCAATCTTCTCGTCTAACTCTAAGCAAATACGTTTTTTCAGATGAACAGTCAGTGCAGGACAGGAAGGGAAACCATTTAAAACAGTTTGCAGATGTGCCAGCCGACACTTTCATACACTACAAAGGCAAAACACACTGCTGTGATCTCCCTAAATGTTGTCTTCTCCAATCAGTATCATTTACCTCAAATATCTGATGCTGAAACAGCAACCCTGTCGGAGAAAGTTTCATTTTGCAGAAGGTTTTTTGCAGCAGAGTGCTCTGATAGTATCTCAAACACTGTCTCCTAAAGCCTCTTCTCACCACTCTGCTTGTTTTATATTTATGTAGAGAGAATAAGTCTGGGAGACGGTTTAAATCTACGGGATGAGCTCCAGCAGGAGTCCCGCAGGTGTACTTCCTCTGGGTCATCAGGAGTAACAGTATGTTTTCATGAGCTCGGTGAGACATGAGACATTTATCATTCTGCTGCGCCGAGACGGTTGAAAATGTTTATACATTGGCACGGCTTTTTTTCCCTTTCCAATCCAGCTTTTCCAAGCAACTCCAACATTCATGTCAGTCTGCATTATTTATCAAGCAAAGCATTTGAATATGCAACTAAATATCTCAGCTGCAAACATTTGTTGCATGTGTTTTATTTTTCATAAACACCTTTTGGGCAGGACTTCATGCATACGCTTATATCACACAACCCAGACCTCTCTGCGCACACACACACACACACACACACGCACAATATGAGTGAAAGAGGTGCGAACGCCAACTGTGTTGGATCATGTCATCGGGGCAATATGTGCCCGTGCTGCTCGACATATGTCCCCGTGGCTTCAGGTCTCGTCCTGTGATGATGTGAAGAGCTCGCTGGTGGAAGCTGCTCGCGTCTCTCCAGGCCGCTGGTCCAAACGCACAGCTCCGCCAAGGAGTCGATAGCATCATATGTACATGTGTGTGTGTGTGCAGCATGAAATGATGGAGTGTGTATTTCACATAACCGCCTGAGGTATGTCCCATCTGCTCAATGTAGCATTAACACCTCCTCCTGTTTGTCTGTGTGTTTGTGTGAGCATAAAGCTTACTGTGCGTGTGTGTGTGTGTGTGTGTGTGTGTGTGTGTGCACCCGGATCAAGCCATTCCTGCAGCCATAAATGCACGTTTTCAATGTGCAAGCTGTCATACCTCATGCATTATCAACTAGTACATTGACATAGCATAATAAACCTCCCCATGCTGCTTTTCACACCAGCCAAAAGCCTGTCTGCTTCATTATCATAAACGCTGGCATCTGCAGGGCATCACCCTCCATCAGGTGACCAAAATGAAATGTAAGGAGCCTCTCAGTTTATGATGTGGGACATAAGTTGATCTGCTCTTAAGCTCTCTGACATTTGACATGATGCAGTGATTGTTTTACAGAGATGCTTATCCAGGCTGTAGACACGTGCCGTGCCCTTGTCTTGTCTGCTCCGTCGTGGCGTTTGAGCAGCAGGTCGAGGTGCGGAGGAATCGAGGCATCTGTGAGTCAAGCTCACAGAAGATGTTTTGGCATCTTAGTGGAGCGCAGGGAGCTGTTTATGTGTACGCCCGTGTGTGTCCGAGTCATTGAATTATTGATGAGGGCGGTGAAAAACAGCACATGTACACCGGCTCCATCTGTGACCTCGGTTGATAAGAATCGTTGCAGCCCATGAAATCGGTAGCTTCCCTTCGCTGTGAGGGCGCAGGAGGTTCAAAACAAAAGGGGGGGAGGGGGAGGAGGAAGAAAGAGGCACATATGGATCAGTTTAATACGAGCAATATAGGTAAAGAGAAAGAGTAGTTACAACCGGAGGATCTGGCTTTGAGTGAGCCAAAAATGAGAGAATATCCTTTCCACCGCAACAGAATTGCCTCCAAGCCAGGGGTCACCGAGGTCACAGGAGGACAAATAGGGACTGATTATGGAAAAATGCACTCTTGCATGACCCTCGTTTTGTGTCGATATTTGTAGACGAAGCCACAATCGACTCCCTGCCCTTTGCCAAGAGTTTCAACTTTAAATTAATAGTTAGACATTTTGGGAAATACTGCTATTCATACTAGCTCTCGCTCTCATGTTGGGCATTAAATATGAAGCTACAGCTATGACATGGTTAACTTAGCTTATTTTTCTTTCAACAATTAAAGTACAGTATAAGAAGCCACTGCTAGCAGCCAGGTTATAGCTTAACTTAGAAACAAAGACTGAATGTTACCGCAAAGTGTATAGACACAAAAAGACGAAGCTGGTGTTTTTTGACAACAGCTGCTGCCGCCATTTTGGACTGAAAAAGCTTATTCTATTTATAATATAGCCTGTTATTGTTCATTGGTCATTTCGGTAGAATATGAGGATAGAATAAAGATAAATTTGTTTTACTTTTGGCGTCCGGTAGTCGCTTTCAGTCCAAAATGGCAGTACAGCTTTGCTGCTGGGCGCTGATGTTGCAATGGAGCGAACAATTGACTTTCACTTTTTGGCGATATATGTGCTTTGGTAACAGCGCCTGGCCAAGCACTAGTCCGGCATTTAACCCCTTGTAAACAACATGTTGTTTTTATACTTTATACTAGTATAATGTATTTATTTGTGAGCTTTAAAGGTGCTGGTAAGACAGGGCCAAGCTAACGGTAGCCTAGCTGTTACCCCCTATTTCCAATCTTAGCTTCATATTTAACGTACAGACGTGAGAGTGATATCAAACATCTCATCTAACTCTTGGCAAGAAGGCGAAAAAATGTGGTATTTCCAAAATATTAAAATAATCCTTTATACTGTCTTTACAGTGTCTATACTCTCTACTATCAAAGTGTGTGTACACTCACTTTCTGTGATGATGGGAAGTCATTTAGGGACGGTTTCTTGTTGTTTTTTTGCCTTCTGAACTCATCACACAAACTAAGCCATGTCTGAACTGAATGTTCTCTCTGCACATTTAAAACAAGGCCTGCTTCGTCATATTACACACAGACAGTTGTCACATATTCAGTCTATACGTGGGATTCTTTATTGTTAACACACCACACTAAGCACTGCAATATCTGTTCTATCACAAATATACTCTATTGCACCAATGATGTTTTCTTATATTCTTTTCCACAATATAATGAAATGAATTCTATGAATATATATATGATGATTTTTCTCAAAGAAGAATCGATACACACTGACTGTTAAACTCCTGTACCAGTTTTTTTTTTTTGTTTTTTTTTGTTCTTATCTGATCTCTGTGTGTAGAAACTGCCATCGTTCTTGTTGTAAATGGTGTTTTCTGACAAATTGCGTTCTGGTGCTGTTGTTGTTTGACTCTCGGTGTACACAGTTTAGACCATCTCCAGAGTGATCGGTGTGACCGGAACACTCTGGAGGCATCCGGTTACGACTGAATAAAGATTTTTTGGCAGCTGTTTGTTAGCTGATGTCACTGTGTCTTTTCTCACCTCCGCTGAGTTTAAAGAACTCTTTCAAGAACATACACTTAAAGGTACAGAAGTAATTCTTTTTATAGCTATGACATGTTCAAAGTACATTTATTCAAATACTGTATTTAAGTACACTTTTGAGTTCTCAGGCTACTGGAATATTTTACATTTTTCTGCCACTATTTTAGGCTACTTCACACCATTTCAGAGGCAAATATTAATAATTGTAGCCTACTTTGTACTCCACAAAATTAGCTTGACAGCTATAATTACTAGTTACCTTTCAGATTTTACACACACACAATAGGTGATCAGTTTCTAAAATATGATGCATTCTTATTAATTAAACTACCCAGCAGTATATTAAGTTGTTAATAGCCTTATACTTCCACAAACTGCTTACACATAATGCATAATTAATAATAATAATCCAATAATACAGAATAATAGGTCATTCTGTTGCATATGAGTACTTTTACCTTCCAAGCATATTTTGCTGATAACACACATGCCAGATCCATTAAGAAATACTCTTTATCAGAATACTTTATTAGTGTTTAACCATATATCCATGAGTTTATCTCATATAAGGAGAAAAGCCTCAAAGCAAACTTTAGTGGAACATCATCTCAGCCCAATAAGGATGTAATGCAGGCCTTAATAAAAGTAGTTCTGGTTGAAAAGAAAGAATCTTCCTCAAATATAGGCTAACACCTGAAGTATCATGCAGGCCTATGAAAAATATTCTATATTTTAGTAATTGGACTGTTTGTAATTGATTACTTTCAGGGGTGGAAGTAACCAATATATGAATCCTTCTGCATTCATTGATATTTAGACTGATCTGACATAATATTCATAGATCTATAATATTGTCATTTTCAAGACGCATCTGTAACAGAGTAAAAACAAAACAAAAGAAGAAGAAGCTCCAGATGTGTCTGTGGTTAGTTCTGGTCCAGAACCTAGACTAGACTACAGTCTGTGATCCAGAGTGGTGACACTTCGGACAGGATACTGTGGCAAACCACCCAGAATGAGAGACAAGAAGCAGCTCTCATCATCCAACATGTTCTGAACTGACATATTACAAACACCAACAAAAAGTAACATTTTGCATTTTGTAACATAAAACAGCAAATTTAGCTACTCAGTCCAGAACTAGGCATGATGGGATATGTAGGCCGTCGCTACAATATGTAATAAATGTTTGCATTCAAAGGCCGAGGCCACTTCAAACAGCCAAATGAAGGATCACATAATGGGGTTTAAGGCTAATTAGCATTATTGTACCTCAGCATCGTTAAATGTTGCATCTATCTTAATTAATGACTGATGTAATGCACCTGGTGAGCAGCTCAGTGACACACCCACCATGTTCATGACCTGTGGGGCTTACAGTGGCTGGGTCTGGTTAACATGATAAATGCTGACATGCTAGTGGTGCTTCGTCGGAGTGGACTGGTATACTGGGACCAGAGAGGCCGAGTGGACTAGTTATGCTTTGAGAATGAAGAGAAGTTGAACCTGCAGCAGATTTTGGAGGACCTCGAGGTGC
The DNA here is from genome assembly GCA_916701665.1 of Sebastiscus tertius. NCBI lineage: Eukaryota > Metazoa > Chordata > Actinopteri > Perciformes > Sebastidae > Sebastiscus > Sebastiscus tertius. Next base: position 61,644 of record CAKAOH010025995.1, on the reverse strand, counting down.
GCCAGACTTGCAGGGTGCCATTCATACAGGTGAGTACAACAACACACTGCTGAATTCTGCAGATGAGAACCTCAAAATCCACTTTGTTGCCTAGCAACGTAGCGCAGTCTCTCCTTAGCTGTAGCCGTACAGCCGCCGCTGTGGAGTTTATATATTATTGTTTCATGTTTACATGTCCACCACGTCTGCTTTGGTTAACGTTTTATTCTACTGTTGATTCTAAAAGAAGCTTCTGGCGCCGTGTTGTCGTTTAATTTATTGTCTCTTTTCTGGTTAATTCTTGTGAAGCTGCACTGAGGAAGACAGCTGTATATCTATAATTGATAATCAGTTGTATGCACGGACTGCAGAGTGCCCGTGTGTTGGTTTGAACAGAGGTCTTGTTGCTGATGTTGTTCCACTAGTGTAGCCTAAGTTGACATTTATTGCAGTCTTGCCTATTTGTAGCCTAAAGATGTTATTAAATTTAGTATAACCCTCCTATTTAAAATGTAACACAGTAACATTTACTCAGAGTACATTTAACTGACCTGCTTTCTACTACAACCTTTACTTGATTAAATTGTTTTTAATATAACAGAAGCCTACTTTTACTTACAATATACTCTTTCCAGCTCTGATTACTTTCCACCCTTCTCTATGAACATGAGATATCTTTGTCTGCATTAGCCTACTTGTTGAATTAAAATGATACTTCAAAACCCCACTCAACTTCAAGTAATTGCCAAACATAAACCATATTATTACTGTGAAATCTAAATGTGTACTTTTTTCGTATACCACTTTTAACGAGACGTTGGCGTTTCCCTACAAGCTTTACTCACTCTTTTTTACACTATAGGGTTGCACCGATGCGGATCAGATATCGGCCAATACTAACTTGAATAGCTGGATCGGGTATCGATGACAATCTGTTAAATTCAATTCTATATTTACATACTATATTATATACTGGAATTTTAATTCCTGTTTATAAGTTTTGACCAACTGGTTGCTGCATTAAAAAGGTTTACACTTGAACTGTAATTCCTGATCATTTTCTACTAAGTTGCTGATTTATTATTTTAATAATAAATAAGAATTCAGTAAATTTATATATTTATTTGTTATATTTAGATTAATAAATTCAGGAAGGCAATGCTTAAGTCAAGCCTGATGTTGTCTTACACATAAAATAATGATCCCAGTCATTTCCACACATTGAGGCATACAGCTGATTCATTAAACTCTGGTATCGGATCGGTACTCGGTATCGGTACCCAAACCCCAGGTTTCACTATCGGTATCGGGACTGAAAAAGTCAGAAAGGTGCATCCCTATTTCACAGTTTCACGATGTAAGGTGTTAAAGCCCCTGAAAACTTCCAGATCTTAAATGTTTCTCTAGTTACTTGTTCAGGATTTAATAAGCAATAATCAAAGCTAAAGTTGGTTAAAAACAGACAGAAACAATTAACCCCCACAACCATCATCAAGTTTGGATTTTTGTGCCCAGAAACACAAGACATCACCTTCCCCCAGTCCGGCCCACATCAGACCAGTAAGAGGAGCAAAGACAAAACTACACAAACTGAAATTTGACATGAAATAACACAAACTGTTTCAACTTTGGCAAAATATGTTCATGTAAGACCCCCATTGCTCGTAGTAAGAAGCAGATTATGAACATTTTGGGACTCTCATCTTCTCGGTATCCTCTTGGAACTGGACTTCCAGAGAGAGATCTACTAAATATAATATCCACCATGTGATAACCATGAGTCAGTTCAGCAGCACCACGTTGATCTGGTGAGGTCTGGATGGAGAAAAATAAAACCAGAAGTAGTGTTGCTTCTGTTCTTGGATGCCCTCTTGTGTTCAAATGAGGTACTGCAGTTGAATAAGGTTTTGTTTTGACCCTTTGTGGGTTAATTCAAACACGTTCCCCCATATTAGACACGCTGATGTGTTAAAAGTCACATCCTAAATTCCCATTTTCACCCTCTCGTTGTTATATAAAGACACTAGTTATCTCACAACAAGGTTACTTAAGAGGTGCTCTTAATTAGAGCATGTCTTCACTCCACGGCTCCAATTAAAGAACAAACAAACCCTGTGTGCGGGTTATGTATGCCTAAATACAAATAAAACCCTCATGTCTGAGAAAGAAAAGGCTGTAATAAATTCTCCCAGCGAACCAGGTCATGGTTGGAGAGTGATGTTACATGAGGACATGAGATACTGCACTGTTAGAAATCCATTACTGTCAACTCAGAACAGCACACAGTTGTGGTCGGTGACAACAAGATCTCAACAGCAGAAATCCCCCGTGGCCTGTATGGATGATCTCAGTGTGTGTGTGTGTGTGTGTGTGTGTGTGTGTGTGTGTGTGTGTGTGTGTGTGTGTGTGGCAAATTGCATCACAAATGACAATTTTTTTGCAATTGCTAAAACACAATTTATGAAACTAGGGCCCTCTTTGTCGAAACTCTACACACAAAAAAACAAAAAACATAGGCAAAAAGTAAAATATTTTACATCTCTTGCAAAAGCAAACACTTCATTCAACACTATAAACTCTTCTAAAAATTGGGTTTTTGAGGAAACAAAAGAAATTGGTTTATTCTCAATTAGGGCTGCACAATTAATAGAATATTAATTAATTAATAATTAATAATTAATATCACAATTTTGGCTTCCCACAATTAGATGAACATGACCGCCTGCTATATTGACGTTTAAAATGTGTGTTCTGCTCATAGAAAACTCTGCTGCATATCAAATCAAGCGCTTCCTAAACTAACATCCATCCACCAGCCGGTGATCGAGATGTTTTGGCTTCACTTTTGGGTAAAGATATTATCTATACAACCAATGTGTTTATGATTAAATTAAGAGCATAACATTGTTTATCTAGCTCTTATTGTTGCTAATTTTGCTCTCAAAGTGCACCAGATTGAAGCATTTAACTTTAAAATGTAGCTAACAAAACAGTAGGGTGAATATTCCTGTATATTTTCATTTTGCAGAAAAAAAAATATTGCAATGTCAGTTTTTTCCAACATTGTGCAGCCCTAATTTGTACATTAGCAGGACTGTAGCACAGCATGGAAGTGAAAACTGTGCTCTTTATTTTAATGTGAAAGTGCAATATGTTGTCGCTAAAATCAGTGAATAGTCGTGATAAATAATCATGATCTCAATATTGATAAAAATAATCATAATTATCATTTTGGCCATAATTGTGCAGCCCCCTCTCTCTCTCTCTCTCTCTCTCTCTCTCTCTCTCTCTCTCTCTATATATATATATACTCATAACAGTATCAGACACAATTACTTTAACTCTGACGATGGCATGAATACTGTTTTGTACTGTAAACAACATGCAGTATATTGCAATTACAGTCCTCCTACTGGTTCATTCTGGGTGCAGGTGACTGATTGAGTGTGGTATTTCAATGGCAGTGTAACAAACAACACACACGCTTTTAGTTGAATGTTATGTCTAATGTAGATAATCGTGTGTAGTTATTTTCAAAAAGAGTTGAGTTAATGGTTTCAATAATTGTTCCACCAGTACCAGTTTTTGTGTCTTTTGCAATTGCAAAACAAAACAAAACAAACAGTGGGAGAGCTGATTCCCATTGATGTTCAGCCACTGGTCCACCAGCAGGGGAAGACTTGTACCAGGCCGGTCGTGCTCGAGCTCAGGAGGAGTGTTAGAAACTTAAATCCTCGTGTCCTCCATTTGTGTACCAGAGGAATCCTTGGCCGTGTTCAGATCGGCTCCATTTGCCCTTCAAGCTTTATTTAACCACCATCAGTAGCCCTGTGCATATCAGACAACTATAGTGAGAGTGGCCGCTCAGTAGTTTAATAGTGTCTAGAATATAATTATGTGAAGCAACATATGATTGTAAAGCCAACTCAAGAAAATGCTGAAGCTGTAATGCTGATATTACTTTATTCACACATTTAACATTTATAAAAGGTTTTGGTCTGTATGAAAGCAGCATTTTCAGAAAAGACTGTGAATCCTGCAGTTATCAAAAGAAGCAGATTTTTTTTATAATTTTGTGCAATTCCTTAGAAACTTCTCAAAACACAAATAAGAGTAACTGAACTAAGAGTCTACAGCCTCGCTAGCAGCTCCGTGAGGCTGTGAGCTAAATGCTAATGCTATCAGGGTTATAATGACAATGCTAACATGCTGACTAAGCAGGTATAATGTTTACCATGTTCACCATCTTACTTTAACAGGTTAGCACTTAACACAAAGGCTGATGGGAATGTCATCAGTTTTGCAGGTATTTAGTCATAAAGCTAATTATTTGACAAATCTTGACCTGATGATGGCGCTTTAATTAAAAATTAAAGGATCCCCAAAGTTACTACAATTCATCCTGAGAGGGACGTACATGTTAGTACCAAATTTTATGACGATCCATCCAATAGTTGTTAAGATATTTCAGTCTGTATCAGTGGGCTCTGGTCTGAAAAGTGAAGCCAATGCTGAAGTGGCTTAAACTTGCATTCTCTCTAACAGCCAGCAGGGGGCGACTCCTCTGGTTGCAAAAAGAAGTCTGATTGTATAGAAGTCTATGAGAAAATGAGCCTACTTCTCACTTGATTTATTACCTCAGTAAACATTGTAAACATGAGTTTATGGTCTCAATCACTAGTTTCAAGTCTTTTTCAATACAGCATGATGTTCATTTAGTAAATTATGGTCACATTTAGAGCAAAACAGACCATAAAGCAGCGTATGCTTTAGGACGTGGCTACCTTGTGATTGACAGGTCACTACCACGGTGTTGTCCGTGTTTTTGTCTAACAACTTTAACCCTTTCACAGTGTGTTTTCAGTTCATGAAAGTTGATAATAACATTTTTGTCGTCTAAAAATGTCTTGTTCGGTTGTAGTTCGCCTATTTCTTATATACAGCCTCAACTAAAACTGCCGACAGACCGTCCATCCACAGAGAAAAACATTGTCAAACTTGCCCATTATAGGAAAATGAAAGTAAACCGACTCTTTTACACCATTATCCTGTACCAGTATACAAAATAACAGCCTGTGAGTCTCTTTCCTTGCTTTCATCTGTATCACAGAAAGGGGAGCGACTAGGTGTTACCTCCCGGGCAGAAACAATGGACAAGTGTTTAAATATTGACTCTGGCTCTGGAAGAGACACATTTATTTCACTCTCACCTCGGGTCATGGCTGAACCTTGACTGTGTGTTTGCTCTGCCTCGATCCCGCTGATCTTGGCTGTTTTCCTGTAACTATCCGAGCGCGGAGATCATTTTCTGACAGACTCTTTAACAATGGGGAAAGGGGATGGTTTTTATTCTGAAGTGTGTTTTGAAATACCAGCTTTGGACACACAGTATCAGTAGCTCAGTGCTCAGTGCTGTGGGTTAAAGTATACAAAGTGTTGTACCTATATGACACAAAAAAGGCATACATTCATATTCTGAACACAGTGTTAGACTACTTTATGATTGCGTGGTGTCCTAAAATTAATATAACGAAGGAAACGGAAATTAGATTGGCCCCAAAATGGAGGCAGACAAAACAAGTGCTTATTATAATAACTTTTTTTAAGTTTAAATTCTTCTCTAATCATGTTCGTAATATTTCTATATATGTGCAATTTCTTTACTCTCAATATGTAAAATATGAAACAGTGTTAATGTGATGAAGAAAAATAAACTAGGAGCTTGTTTGGCATCTGAGCTTTGCTGGTTAGACAAAGACGGAGAAATAAGGAGTACAGGAGGAAAAGGAAAGGAGGAAAGGAAAGTCGTACAGCAGAGAGGATTTCTCCCACAGCGAGCCAGAATAGACTCAAACACATACGATCGACACGAAACCACATGCCTGCACCCATCCCATGCTTTCAGTTTCCACACCGGTTAACAAGTAAGCGCACGCGTCAGACAAAAAAGACCAGACAATTAGATCACAAGCTGTGGTAAGTCACTTGTTTCCAATAAAGGGAGACTGGCACACAAGAGTTTAGGGGGCGAGTGTTGACGGCCCAGGGGTTAGAGGGGTCAAGTGAGGAGGGCGGGAGGTCAGGTGGGGTCAGGCGGGTCTCAGTTCGTTGGCGTCTCTTGGGTGGGCAAGCCTTCATCAGGGTGACTGAGCAAAGACTCGGTGGGGGGGATGCCGCTTTCCGGCTCGCCAGGGTCACTGCTGGTGGACGCTGATGGACTCATCTTGATCTAATGCAGGTGGAGGAGAAAAGGCGAGGAATAATTGAATTATTGACTCCCATAACTCAACTTAACAATATAATTTAAACACACACAAAAAAAAAAGTTATTCAAAATAAAAATCTGTGGTAAAATTCACAAAACTCAAGGTTCACTTGAGCTCAAATTTAAAATGCATCAATGTAATGTAAAAATCCTTAAACGCAAAATCTCTCATCATCTCTCATCTGCAACCGCTTATCCCGTTAGGGGTCGCGGGGGGGCTGGAGCCGATCCCAGCCGACATTGGGCGAAGGCGGGGTACACCCTGGACAGGTCGCCAGTCCATCGCAGGGCTGACACATAGAGACAGACAACCATTCACGCTCACATTCACACCTATGGGCAATTTAGAGTCAACAATTAACCTAACATGCATGTCTTTGGACTGTGGGAGGAAACCGGAGTACCCGGAGAAAACCCACGCTAACACAGGGAGAACATGCAAACTCCACACAGAAGGGCCCCAAGTCAGATTCGAACCTGCAACCCTCTAGCTGTGAGGCGCCAGTGCTAACCACTGCACCACCGTGCAGCCCCCTTAAATGCAAAATGTCCTATAAAAAAACCCAAAAAAACAGATCTTAGCTTGTAAATTAATCTATATAAAGAGAGACCTATGTAACTTTTGTGAGAAGAAATAACACAATCTACCGCTTACAAATGAAAAGTTTCATTCACAAGCAACAAAACGCAACGTTGCTCCGTTCAGTCCACTGAGGGATTCTGCTGCTACAGCCTTATTTGGTCCGGTATGACCGGTAGCTTATGGTGGCTACCGTTAGCTAACTTTAGATACTGTGGATATGGTATAACTGTTTCTAGATCAGTTTGCTGGACGTTGTGGCTTTTCTCTATTTGTAACTGAATGAAAATAAATTCAATGTGCTGTTATTCTGGCCTCAGGCGTCGCTGTTCAGCAAAAGTTACATAGTCTCACTTTAAAAGTTCATTAAATGACGGTTTAAAAGGCGAATTCCTGTTTTGATTAAAGAATTGATGAACGTCCGTGACCTCTAGGAATATCGGATAAAGCTATAAATAGAGATATTACATACTGATTGAAAGGATAATGTTTACAATTAGGCTAATGCACAAAGCATGTGACCAGGTCAAAAAGACTTTATTGAGCCGCTAAAGGGTAACACACATTACCACACAAATACAATCAGTCAGTGACATTTCCTTGTACATTCCTGGTGGATCCGTAAGACGTAGGCTGCATTCCAAACCGCATACTGTACTAGTAGTACGTACTGATTTGGCCAAAATGTAGTATGCAGTATGCGAACAAAAGCAAAATCTACAGTATGCCACAAATACCCGGATGTCATACTGATTTGGAAAAATCCTCCAGTATGCATCAAACCAGTCTACCTTGCCTACCGTATCCCACAATGCAAAGCGCTGGACCGCTACAAGCTACGGTCACAACAACAGCAGCCAAAAAACGGCTCACAGCTGTCAATCATGACGTCTCACCCCGTTTTTATAGCATCAAATAACCAATTAAAACACAACTTAACATAAATCAGCATGATAATAACTACCTAAAATGACAGCAACCACCTTTGGGAAAAATGTATTTGACGTGTACTTTGACTTTTTAGTTTGGCTCATATCCCATCCACTAACATGGAGGGGGGGCGGGGTTTATGACCTATACTGCAGCCAGCCACCAGGGGGCGATAGAGGTGTTTTGGCTTCACTTTTGGGGAGCTGTCATGTCGTCCATCTTTATACACAGTGTTTTTAATCAGTTACCTTCAAAGTCTCCACTTTCTCCTCAAATGACTTGAAAGTTGGTGCGTTCCTGTGAAAGAAAAAGACACAAAACGACAAGATCACAGACCGTGTTAGACTATATCTGACGTGTTTATATCACTCTACGAGTTTGGGAAAGTGGAGCTGCAGACAACAAAAAAGAAGAAGGAGCAGGACATGACTGTAATCACACCTTTAGAGGTCAAGCTATCTGATACTCTACACAGACAATGCAGGATTTTAAAGTGACCCCATTCAATTCAGTATGTTTTATTGGCATGAATGTAACATGGACAATATTGCCAAAGCGTCACCTAATAATGAGGCATTCTACTCTGTTGCCTCTAGGTGCTAAGAGGCCTCTGAACACATCTAAGCAGACTTTAAAGATTGATTCTGATTTACAGAGCTGCAGAAACAAGTAATTAAAAAATTACTCAAACCAATTGATCGATTATAAAAACAAATATTTGAATTTAATAGTTGAAAACTATTCGATCAATTGTTGCAGCTCTACTATCGACAGGTAATTAATCAGAAACTATGGATTATCAATTAATTGTTCACTTTTTTGAGCAAAAATGCCAAAACATTCAGTGGTTCTTGCCTCTCAAATATGAACATTTTCTGGTTTACTTAGTCTTCTGTGACAGTAAACTAAATCTGTTTGGTTGCAGCTCTAATCTCACACACAAGATCACAAGATCAAGAGAATTTGAGCGCAAAAAATTGGTGTAGAGAAAGTGCTGTGTGATAATATTTCACACCAGTAAAGCACAGAACGTATTCCTACGTTTCTGAATGTGGGTCTTTCCAAACTCACACCTAACCGATCCTGCCTCTGGTTTCAACGATGCCTTTTTATCTCAAGATTTTTGCTTGACCTCTGTCAGCTCAACGAAACAGAGGTCTGTTTAAGCAAGATTATAAAAACTGCAGCTTCACTGATAGCTCATAGTAGCTCTTAGTGGCAGTCACTCACACTTGAGAGACGTTATTATACAATCCCTAACATGAAAATGCAGAACTAACGCCCAACAAGTTTCTCTTTTCTCCAGTGTTGCACAAACACACTGTGCAGCTTTTTCCTCTTTCTTATTTCATTCATGAACACTCGTAGCTCACATCAACACAAACTTCCTCTTACCTCATGGCAGGCATACTAGCAGAGTGTTGTATTGAGCGTATGCTATCCGACAGCATTATGGAGGAGAAAGGGGGTGTTAGTGGTCGTCTTTACATAGAGCAGACAGTTTGACACAGACAGAACAAAGAGAGAAAGACATGCAAATACAAGAAACCCTCATTTGTTCTCCTATATGTTCAAGCAGTGAGTGTTCTAAGTGCATAAATCCTATAAATCCTGCTTTATCCCATTAAGATTGATTGTGTATTAACACAGTGGGTGGATGCTAATCCTGTGTATTATGGGGGGAATATCTTGTCATCAAACACACACACACATACACACACACCCCCTATGACCCCTGTTAGGTCGCTCTTCACTACCCCACCCCCAAACCAGCTCTGTATTGAGGCTCATCCGTGAGGCTGCACTTCTCAGCACACTGGTGCTTTGAGGGGCCTAATAATCTTGTTTGCGGCTCAGTAATCCAGAGAGAAGAAGGATGACAGGGGAGAAGACAGATTAAGATCTCAACTGGGGCTATATCTCAGATGGAACAATCTGTTGCTGGGGTTTTAAGCCTCATTTAAGCAGGACATATTAGCAATAATGTATATGAGTAGGAACTTTGAAAGTAGAATTTGAGGACAGAAAATCATTCCATTAGATCTATGGCTACCATAATATATCCCTTTATGAATAAGGAGAAGATAATGGTAGTTGTGAACTGTAATGTGATTAGAATGGGCAAAATTGGTTATTAATGGAGCAATCTAATGGCATCATCATATCAGACTCACATGGTATTACCGCTACATTTACACATAAATAGGACTCTGGTTGCAGTTTAGTCTGTAGGATTTTGTACATGTACATTTTGTTCCTGCCAAATAAAATAGAAGGAAGGAAAGAAAGTAAGAAAGAAAATTGGAAATATTCAGAGACTGAATCTCCCAGCCCATCTAACTAGCACTTTGAGATCCCTGGGCAATTTCTAGGAAATAAATCATCAGGTTGCTGAGTGGAAGAAAGGCTAATGTGCTTTCTCAAAGATTCAGTGCTTCACAAAATATCATTCACTTTTAAAGGGGACATATCATGAAAAACTCACTTTTTCGATGCTTGTGCACATACATTTGGGTACCTGGAGTGCCTACCGACCATAGACTGTATAAAATATGGAAGTAGTCTCCGTGACGTCACCCATAGGTTTTTGAAGAGCCGTTGTGAAGCTCAAAGACGGTGGCCCCGGCCGTCACCATCTTGGCAGTGACCTAAGTCACAGCTAATCCAAAAATGGCCAAAGAAGTGGATCGTCGGTGGAGGTGAGGTGGGCTGGGTGACGCAGCAGAGCAGACAGCTCGCAGCTAGCGACCTGAGACGGCACCCACCTGTCACTCAAAGTGGCCACGTCCTCAATTATGCCGAAATTTAAGCCTTAATATAATTTAAACAGGTGAGTTATACAAAAATTCACTCCTTGTACAGTTGTCACGAACGGGGATATTAGCTATAGAGACCAAAAACGTTTTTTTTGTACCAGGCTGTAAACATGTTTATTTCTGCTGTAAAGTTGGGCATTTTATTGTGGGGGGTCTTTGGGGATTGACTCTGTTTTAGAGCCAGCCTCAAGTGGCCATTTGAAGAACCGCAGTTTTTGGCACTTGACAGAGGATGAATACAGGTATACTCAGACAGACAGTATGAGAAAAGTAAAGCATTATTTGAACTTTAAAGCATGTAAACATGCTCTAGTAGAAAAACACAAAAATACTCTAAAATGCATGTATAAACCTGGAAATGAACATGACATGTCCCCTTAAATGTCACGTTGCTGTCTCCTGTCTGACTCACCTGACATCCTCGAGCTTCCGGGTGATGGCTGTGCCCACGTTAGTGAACGCTGCTGTGGCCTTCAGACCCGCCTGAGACAGTGTTTCAGATGTCCTTCTATAGCTGAATGAGAGGACGGGAGGGAGAAGAGATGGGGAGCAAAAAGAGAGGATATGAAAGTGATGAAAAGAGACAGAGAGATCAAAGACTGAAGAGAGGCATCAAGGTCAGAGCTAAACTTCAATGTCTTTTTCATTTTAAAAAGCCTGAAAGCATCACAATGCTGCTCGTTTCCTGTCATATAAAACCCAACAGTTTCACTCATGCTACAGGCAGCTTGTCAAGAGCACTGACGTCTTTTTCCTCATTGTTCAGAATAGAAAGAGCCTTCTCTCAATGGTGCTGACAGTTAACCATGTTCTCAAGGCATTCAGTGCAGAAATAAATGAATCATTATCAAACAAGCAGCGGATGCATATGTTGGATAATAAAGCTGTTGTTCATGAGGTCAAAAGGACAAGCTACTACAGAGGGTATCTCGTGAAAGGTGTAATTACCTATAATCAAGAGGCAAAAGCTTGACAAGGCAAGATGTCATAATGAGAAACCATGTAACAAGTGAAATATACCAGGTCAAACGCCAGCATACTGTGGTAGGCAAGCACTTACGCAGAAGAGGTGGTGACATCCTGCCAGGTTTTGGTGAAGTTCTGTTTCAGCTCATTGAGCGGTGTGATGCCCAGCTTCCTCTTAACGTCTGCCAACTGCTTCTCCTTGGCTGCCAGCACCTGGGACAGAGTCAGGATCTCATCCTCAACCTGCACACATACACATACACATACCCACAGTTAGACAATTGTCAGTTTTTTGAGGTTGTAAATGTACATGCTATGCTTAACCTTGTCTTGTCTGACTAGATATCAGTTCAACTGAAGAACCAAATACAGAGCGTAAAGGTGAATGTTTATTTTCAAATAGAGCTGCAACAATTAGTCAATTTAATTAATTGGTTCATTGCCAGAAAATGTATCAGCAACTATTTGGACAAAAATGCAAAACATTCCCCGTCTGAATCCAGTTTCTACAATGTGTGGATCTGCTGCTTTTCTCCTTTTTTCATTGTAAAGTGATTATCTTTGGATTATGGACCATTGGTTGGATAAAACATGACATTGGAAGTCAACTTGGACACTGGGAAATTGTGACTTTTTTTTTTCTGACATTTCATTGACCAAACGATTAATTGATCAAAGGTGCTAAATTCAATATCCAACCAGATAATAACCAGAGAATGAAGTCACTCTCCCTCTGCGTGTGTTGTAATCAGAGCTTCTCTGTGCTTTGTTGACATAGCCAGCCGGCCGTGCATGTTTTTTAGTGCATGTGAGCGTGCCCCATTGGCTAGCTCAAAGCCGCTGCTCTGCACTGCGCTCATACGGCGATTACAACTGATAACCCCGTCCTGACCGACACCATCGTCGCGGAAGCGTAGCACCCACCCTTTGTTTCCCCCTCAGGTAAACACTGTTAGCTCTGTCAGCTCTTTCGTCGTATTTTGCACTGTTAGCGCTGTTAGCTGCGAGCTGCCGGCTCGCCATCGCTATGTTGACAGCCGTTGAGAGGCGATAGAAATGCTCCCGATCCCGTATTTAGCACCTTAAATCAAGAAGAATCAAGTTAGTTGGTATCACACTGCATTTACATGTAAATATAAAAGCAGTGGAAATACTGTCTGTAAGTGGTTGGATCAGCTACAGGGGCAATGAGGGACCTGAAATGAGCATCTTGTTGCTATGGAAGGCTGCTATGTGAACACAGCCTGAAATGAAGACACTCAAAGCATACATTACACGTGTATGAGGTAACACCAGACTCAAAAACAGCAGTCAAAGTGGTGTATACATATTGTAGCCTGCTTTTTAAACCCTTATCCACTATTTGCAATATCGGGTCCAACACCTGAGCTTGACTTCCTGAACTAAGACCCGTTTAATCCCTGATCCCTCCTGTCTTGACCTTCAACAACTCTTCTTGCAGCTCCTGCCGTTCTTCCTCTGTCATGACGGGAGGAGGGGTAGAGGGGCCGGCAGTCACCACTACGTCTTCTCCCACCTCTGGGACCAAGTCCGGATGCTGCTGGGAACCTGGAAGGTAAGATGAAAAATGTTAGATCCATCTGTACCTCTCACTTGGCAAGTCATGCGTCCGCTTTGAGGCGGCAGAATCTTTCTTATTTTTTTTTTTTAAAAAAAAGACACGTTCACATGTTTGTGCCCATGTTTGCTGTGTGACAGTGAACAGGTGGTATGGGAGGGGAGGCTGACGTTGCCTGTCAAGCTCTGCTCAGCTGTCATGTTCCCCTGGAGGATGGTAGCAGGTGAATATGTGAAAGATAGCAGAGAGCAGGATTAGAAAAGTTAAGGATGCTAAAGATGCTGTTTGATGATGGATGATAGCCAAGAGGGAAAAGCTCTCGCAGTCATATATTCACTCCACTCACGTACAGTATACAGTGAGCACGCTTGTCTTTTGATGTTGCCGTCTCTGACCGAGCTGTGGCCAGCAGGAGCAGCAGTGCATCAATAATACAAAGAACTTTCTAGATGGAGACATCCTGGGCTCAGACAGCGTGAGAGAACAGAGCAAAAGGAGTTGTAAAGATCCGTCAGTCAAAAGGACGTTAGTGGGCGAGGATATACGGGGCCAGAACTGAGCTGGAATAGGGACACAAACGTGTCTCTGAAATCAATTTTCTTCTTATCTGGGTTTTCCTCGTATTTCATGTATTCAGAGTAAAAGTAAAAAAAATATAGAAACAAAGACAGAAATAGTATGGTGTAAAAAAAAGAGAGAAAACTCAAGAGTTAAATAAATAATTGTTGGGGGAGGATACAAAAAAAGGAACTGATTGAGAACAAAAAATGGGTCTGTACTGTCCCATTACCAGGGGGGAAGGCAGAATCCCCATGTAAAGACTGAGAAGAGGCTAAAATAGACCGACAAATTCATTTCATTAAATCATTGGCCTTAACAAATATTGAACTTCTGAACCCACTAGAATCATGGTACTAGCAAGAAATTGTCCAATTACCCTTAAGGCCGTTCGTTACACACGGGGCATGATGAATAAACGACACAAAAGTGCGAAATACTCTCCTAGGAATATTATGTACAGTATCTATGGCTCTTATTCTGAAAGCTAAGAACAGAAGGAATAGATCTGGTCTTCACTGCACTTTATTAAAAGTATTGATGACAAAAACAGTTCAAAAAAATATATTGACATGCAAATTAATCCCACAAAATAAACACCCCTGTTGACTAAAGGCCTTTAGTTTGAACAAGAACATCTTGTTCTGCATATGCACGGTTGTTGTTGTTGGAGATTATCTTAATTAGAAAAAAACAATAGCATGCTAACAATGGAAATAATGCTTATTCACTTTGTTGCAGAGAGTTGGATGAGAGGATCGATACCACTCTCATATCTATCTGTATAATATGAAGCTAACACTGGCAGCTAGTTAGCTTAGTTTATAATCTGCCAACCAGCATCGCTAGGTTCTAGTGGTTTTGGCACCTTTTTCTCTTTTTCATATCGCTCTCTAAAGCTCCCAACACTTTTAAAAACATGAACTGAGACATAATATTTGTCAAGGACAGAGATAAGAAAATCACAAGCAATATATACTCCCACGAAGAATACGATACAAACATAATCTGCTCTTGAAGTTACATCATAAATCAGCCTTTCGATCACAAAGTGTTGCCACAAGCTCAGGACTGGGCTGTGCCATTACTCGCTCTAACAATAAGTACCATGGGAATAAGAAGCATGGATTTTCCAACTAAAAATCAGTAAATAATTTTACAGAGGAAATAGAGGCGGGCATTACAGTGATTAGGAGAGTGGGAATCACCACCCCCACTGTTCCTCTGAAGCGTTACACATCATCTGCCCTCGAGCTCTCCCCCACCCCCGTCATATATATCTTTCTCACGTCTTACATTTGCCCTCTCTTCCCATTACTGATGACACAGCAGTGCCATTCACACACACAGACACACTATACAGACACACACCTGCTTACAGCGACAGAATTGTGTAATGGACACTTCCCCTCAGTCACTAAAAAGACAACTCCCCTTCCGTATTAAATAGTACTTTTATTTTGATAATCTACATTATGCTGCTTTTTTTGTGAGATTACAGTAAAAGTCCAGCACCTCATCAAGGTGACACCTAGCATGAGTTATCTGCTGTGTTCAATGTTGTAATACCTTTCTGCAGACAGGAATGCGAGATATGAATGTGTGAGTGTGGAGGTGCTGAGTGCAAGACAGAAGTTTTTATGTGGGTGTAGACCGAAGTTTGGCTCACTTTGCCAAACTGCATACTCACCCACATTTCTGCCCCACCCCTCTGCTTTAGCTCATTTCCTCTTAGACCAACTGTGAGAGCCACTTATTGTATACTGCATTTATAACATGCTCTACCCAATGACCACCTAACTCTCTGTAGCTGTCAAATCCACAACAGCTAATTAGAAAAACAGGCCTGAGAAACAGACTGCCAGCTCATAATTATCTCTTCTTTTGTGATAACGAGTCACAAGCAAAGCTCAACAATGGTTTAGGTCAGCATGACTAATGAAGCCTAATCATCATTATAGTTGGTACTTTGTTATTGTGACTCATGTCCGACTTATACTCCTGTGTGCCTATGTGGGCTGCTCTTGCGTACGCTAGGCATACATACATAGTACTGCGGCGGATTGCATGTAGCATGTAATTACTTTTTGATTTGGACCCACAGTTTTCAAGTCCTTTGTCAGGCAGTCTTTAATTTATATAATAGACGTGATTCAATAGTTCCATATAAATTTGGCCCAACACAACTCCATGGCCGGAAAAAAAAATGATGGAAGAGTGGGATGATGAGGAGGAGGAGCTCCAGTGCCTAGAATTAATAGGGTTGTTGTTGCAACGGATGTGAGGTACTTGTCTGGAAATCCCACCTCCCGGCTCTGATGTCCAATCAGACTTCTGCTTTGTGCCTGGACCGTAGTCACATTTTTCAGGAGGTGCGCGGCGCAGAAGTATAAATTAGTCACATGTGGAATTGATAGATTATTTTCTTTAGTCTGGAGGCTGTTTCTTTTATTTTTTAATTAAAGTAGCCTATAATACAATCTTACAGTTAAAATAAAATGAGAATTAAAATTATAGATGTGTCTATGATTGATCTCCCACATTCCTACTTCATGCACTTTAACGAAACAATAAAAGCTTTTCCTTTTTCTGATGCAGTGTGGCAAAGACACTTTAAGAACAACAGCAGTCTGCACGGCAGAAAGTCACACTAGATTTGTTATGAAGATGTTTGAGACTCTCTCCAATCCAAAGCGGATGATATGGAACAAGGTGTTGAGATAGTCTCACACAGAAACTCAGTCATGGTACAACAGCTGCCACCAACATGTGGTTCTGACATACTGTACAATATACACTTAACTTATTCAATATAATATCAGATATTACACTACTGATATTATGTGGTCTCTAATTCCCACATTTCTACAAAATGAATGGCAGTCACCTTGAAAGACAGTAAAAAACATTGGACCCCAAAAGCTATGGCAACATCTTCCTGGCATGAAATAATCATAATTTCAAAATTTCAGAAAGCACACACAGTGAGGAGCAGACCAATGTCACACAACTCTTTTCCAATACACCAAATTCACCAAAAGTTTTCTGCCATCTTGTTATCCATAAATATTAAGAGATGGAAGTAATTTGAGCCCCCTATGTTTTCAAAATTGAGTAAAAAACACACTGATGAAAGCAAGGTAGATGAAATCATTTGATGTACTGGACAAGAGTTGTGCAACGAAATAATCATAACCATAGCAAAATGAATTGAATCTCATTTAGATGTATTATTAGTCTGTAAACTAAATGAAGGTAAACTGAAAATTGGCAAAAGATGCTGTCACACAAACACACACTCATGCCACCAAATGCTTCCCGTCTAATTAACCAAACCCTTGTATTGTCTTTCTGTCCAGCACACACACACAGTCATCACATCCTCCACCCGGCCTCTCCCTTTCCTCCTTGTGATTACCTCTGCTTTTGACAGCTGGCGAGCTGGGCGGCGTGTCGCTGTAGGCCGGGGAGAGGTAGAGGTAGCTGGCGTTGACTCCTTGTTCAAAGTCAAAAGGAGAGTGGTATTCCTCCAGGGGCTCCATGTTTACAGCTTGTAGTGTGTGTGTTGGTCGGAGTGACTCCCCACCTCCCGACCGCCACCACCACCACTACCACTACCACTACCTCAGCAAAGCCAGCCAAGTGCTGATTGTCTGCATGTGATCCAGGCGCGTGCTGTCTCCTTGTTTACAACGTCCTGGACTCTTGTGGTGTGTGTGTGACAGAGAGGCACAATATCCAAGTGTGTGTGTACGTGGGAGGAGGTTTTGTATTGGCTTTCAGGTGGTCAGAGTGAGAGTGCAGTGAAGCTGGATTTCCATGCTCTGTCTCTGCAGCAGGCCAAGGCGTTGTGAACCAACCCTCTGCTCCTTTCTTGCTGTTAATAAGTTACCTGTCCCGTCAAGCAGCTGTTACACACACACACACACACGCCCTCTTCCTCTCCACCGTAATCCCAAAGGTCACTCCGTCAATCCGTCCTCCAAACATCAATTTGTGCAATCAGTGCCGTTTTCAGATGCTAGCCACTGTTAGTGGAACCGGTGCTGTTGCGTGACACTCCGGTTTCAATACTCTCAGGTCTCTCTGACAGTTCCCTCCCTCCCTCACTCCACTGTCATCCAAGGAGGAAATAAAAGAGGTCCCATTTGTGTGGGCTGGTCACATGATGTGTGTGTGTGTGTGTGTGTTTGGGGGGGGGGGGGCATTAGATGAAAAGCATAATCTGCAGTGTCCCAGATTACAGCGACGCGCTAATCCAGGGTGGCCAGTCCAGCTTGGAGCAGCAGTAATGCTAGTCAGCTACAACGGAGGGAGAGGAGGCCAGAGGCTACACTTGCTATTGTGTGTGCGTACTTGAGGGAAAGTGCTCTGTGTGTGGTAAAGAGGGCATGTACATATACACGGGCCACTGTGTGTGTTCATACTATAGCTGCAACGATTAATCGAATGATTAATCAATCAACTATTAAATTAATCGCTATTAAACTATTTTGGTAATCGATTAATCAGTTTGAGTAATTTTTTCAGAAAAAAAAAAGTCTAAATTCTCTGATTCCAGCTTCTTAAATGTGAATATTTTCTGGTTTCTTTACTCCTCTATGAGTTGTGGACAAAACAAGACATTTGAGGACATCATCTTGGGCTTTGGGAAACACTGATGGACATTTTTCATCGTATTCTGACATCTTATAGGCTAAAACAATAAATAAATTCAAAAATTATCAATCTGATTAATCGGGATTAATCGGTTGATACATAAAATGTTAAATCTATTAGAAAATCCCCATATCTGATATATTCAAATTGTTTGTTTTGACCCTCCAACAGTTCAAAAACCCACTAATATTTATTTTAATATAACAGACTAATGGCAGCACTATAGCACAGTCGTTAGCTTTTAAGATAATGTCCTATGATTATTAACATATTCTGTAGGTGTGTGACAGTGTAGCCAGACTGCTCCTTTAACTCACACATTCACTTATGTCGGTTATTTTCAATACCGTAGATAAGCAAATGTACACGGCATAAATGTACACGGTATACCGTTACAACCGTAGTCGGCATACATGTTATTACATCATTATCACTTGGTCACAAGAACACAGTATGTAACCACGTAAAACATCACATTTTTCCCCCACAAATTTTGAAAGTGGTCTTTATGTAATGTCACACTAAAGCGTTTAAAGGAGAGGCAGGAATTCAAGCTACATGAAGAGAGGAGATATGCAGGAAGAAGTCATGTCTCATTTCATTGAAAGGCATTCAAAGGAGTATCAATAGACAGCAAGCGTGTGCAAGCACCTGCTGATACTCTCAAGGCTGCAGTGAAGTGGAAAAGCAGCCTGGTGACATTGCAGCACTAATTTTATTGGATTTAGCTGATTTTAGATGCTGCTAAAGATTTATAGGGTAGCTCTGTAGACAGAATGAGGTTTGGAAGGAGGTGGAGACTCATCCTGAGCATAAAAGTAATCAGAAAGGGAAAGTAGTGGAGCTGTATGAAATCAGGATTATTGTAAGTTCCTAGTAGGAAGCATGACTAAAATTCTAATGTAAATTTGTCCTAAGATTATTCTGACATCTTTGGAAACAGGGATGTCACAATACCAGAAGTTTAGTGGTCGATACCAATACCAGCAAAATTCCACAAATCGCTTCCACAGTAAAAAACAAAAGTAACACAATAAATCCCATGTATTCAACATCCACTCCTTACTTACTCCTAACATACTGGTTTTTGTTAGGTTTTTTCAGAATGTTGGCATCGAGTCAAGTATTAGTAAGTATCAGATTAGCCTTTTTCTGTACACTGACTTCCTTCCACCATTCCTCTGTGGTTAAGAGCCAGACAAGCATGTCCGTGTGATCTTCTCCAGGAAATACTTCACATTAAGAAGCACTGGGGGACAAATTCCACAATAAACTGTGTCAAAGTGAGGAGAATAGAGTTTTCAATTTTAAAACGAAGGTGTGTGTACTGTAAAATATATGAAAGGTTGACATTTTTTATATACAGAACGACAGACGTGATGTTGTTTGTACAATCCAAATCACTTGGATCATGCAAGGCAAACATGCAAGGCTATAATGTAACTGTGCCGTGTCCTGATCTGCAGAGTCAGGCTTCATTGCACTGTGCTTTCATTCATCAAGGTCACAGCCCAGGAAGTGACACACATACAGACACTCATCGCACAAACTATCGGGTATCAACATGCACTCTGCATGCACTAAAATAGGCCCACGTCAAGGACAATGATTCCTTTCCAACATTTTTCTTCTCTTGCGCTTCAGATTTGGGGTCTTTTGACTAATTTTTGTTAGGAAGCAACAAAATTGTGTATCAGTATTAAGTCTCACATGGATATATTCAACAAAACCAAGCACACATGCACACTAGCCTCAATCAAACTGATGTTGGGTTATTTTGATAAGATATCTCAATTTAAAAAAAATGTAATTTTGATTTATTGTTGTGCACTCAAGGGATTATCAATCAGGCTGGTGTTGGTTTGTTCATTTTAAGAATGGCTTTTATCTGTTTTTGCAAGTGAACACTTTGATTATTAATGGTGAGATAAATTTTTTAACTTAATCAAATCTCAACATAACTTCCACTCTGCAGCCCTCCTGACCAGTGGATCCCCTTATTCAAGAGCGACACTGGATTCATGTGACATTTGTTAAAGAAAATCACTGGTGCGGTTGAATTGGATAAATGGTTTGAATTAAAATTCCATCAAAGTCACAGATTTGCTTTTTCATCTTCTTCTTTCTCGTTCTTGGATTATTTATTTGATTTATGAACCAAGAAAAGATAGTAGCAGCAACATCCAAACAACCCATAGCAGCCACCCAGACTGTAACCAGGAAAAACATTTTCAAGTGGTTAATGAAGCACCGCATGAGATCCATTACCTCCTATTCATGGCACACCCTGTCACATGATTAGCCTAAAACAAGAATCATGGGACATGGATGACTGGGGACGCAGCGAGAGTGCCCACAAAGTTCACATGACATGGTGGATGGTGGTTTTACAGTGGCACGACATGACGTCTGCTCTAAGCCAGCCGGCTGCTGGCTGTAATTTTAAATTTACCATGGAGACATGAGAGTGGTATCAGTCTGCTCATCTAAATCTCGGCAAGACACAAGCTCTGACATATGCAGACTTATCCCTAATATATGGGACCCTGATGTTGAAGAAGAAGCCTGTTTTCTTAGTGAAAAGAGTTTCCCTCATACTATGTGCACAGTCCCCCAACTGTCACTTCATGGCTGCAGTTTACAGCCATGATATTATAAGAAAAAATCTCTGCAATAATAATACAGTAGGACCTACTTTGTTTCAATCATCTCAGTTGGGCTCATGTTCAAGATGCTCCCGCCAACTATTATTAATATTATTATCAAAAAATTTAAAAAAATAAAATAAAATTGCCCCCCTGTGGCCTGTGCTTTACCTGGATTAAATATGTTGACTACCTTGTTTCAAAATATAGCCTTTAAAAAAAAAACTGAGTTGAGGTAAAATAGCAAGTCTCATAAGAACAGATGCACTGGAAAACTGCATACTTGTAAACCTTGAGACCTGAAAAATAAGGAGGATTTCAAAACCAAAGCAGGGGTCTGGGGGTCCTCCACCAGAAAAAATTGAGTTTCAGAGACTTTCCTGCGTTGCTGAGGTGACTTTTAAAGAATGAAAATAACAAAATAATAAGTACACTGCAACAGCATTTTTTTGTTAAATAGACCTACTTTTAATTCTCAGGAAAGAAAACTGAATAATTCGCCCCTCTGGCATGAACTTGTGTGAATCTCTGGTATAAACTAGGCTAATATATTCATTAATTTTCATTCATTAATTTTTTGCCCCTGCTTGAGTATTTCTTTCTCTGTACTGAAGGCCCTTTCATGGTACGTGTCCACAGGGGTCTGTTTTATCATTGGACACGGACATGGGCTGCCACGAGACACAAGGCACTCGGCACCTGATTGGACGAACTCAACTCAACTTTATGCAAATGAGAAGCAGCCAATGTGACGGCCCGTCTCTCGAATCACGCCGCCACGCTACCAGAATGAATTGCCCGGCTGCTACATAGACAATGAATGAGAAGCGTGGAAAGGACGGAGGCTGTGGACACGTACCATCAGACACAACGCGACAATGGCACCGCTGCGCTATGAAACCCCTTATTTCCAATGGTTTGCGCCACGCTACTCCAGCTACACTGTGATGCTGTGGTATGCGGCGAGTGCAGCTCAAAGCATGCCGCGGTGTCGCGAGAAGCTCTCCTCCACCGGGAAAAGACATTTGGTGTAGCTCTATTGCCGTCCGGGTAGAAACAGTAGGGCTTATACACGCTGTTCAGTGCCAGAAACACGTTGAATTAAAAAAAAAAGGGAAAAAAAAAAACGGTGTGAAAAATTGCCATAAACTGGGAGAAATGCAGAAGAATTGTGACCCCGGGAGGAAACCGGGAGAGGGCAATGATAAATGGGAGTCTCCCGGGAAAATCGTGAGGGTTGGCAAATATGGAAAACTGTCTACAGTGATGTGAACAGACAACAATACAGAAAGATGTAGAAAATAGTGCCCAAAATTCCATATCCATTCTAGTGCTTCTTTGAAAAAGTGATTGATTTAAAAAAGGGACTAAATGACAAAGGAAATCTTAGTTTATTAAGTTATTTAGGGTTGATAATTTATACACCCACTATGCTCCATTTGACAGTGAGGCCCAAAGTTTCTCTCTTCAGTGTCATGTTGGAAGATACTTCGTCTGATGCAGCCAGACAGGTGAGACCTGTGCTTGGCCAAATCTCACACCTTAATGAAAAATTCTCCATAAAGAAGAAGTTGAATGACAAGGAATGAAATGGCCAAAATTTGAGCTGACAATTTCTACAGTTTCTTCTTTGTGTTACAGACAGACTACTAAATATTGCATTTTAATGCAACATGAAACAAATTAAACAAACAGGACCTGTATATATAACTATAAGTAGCTTTGCACGTAACTACATTCGGGTTATAAAAGGTATCTTGTTGCGATTTCCATTATTATCATTGCTGCAGTAAGCTGAGCATAGTGCAAAAGCTTTAAAGGGTGAGAATATTCAGCCCATTATATAGAACATAGGGAACATTTTAATCATACACCACATTTGCCGCTTTTCATTTATGCAACAATCATCTCAAAGATGAAAGTTTTCAAATAGACAGGGGGATTTCCCTTTAATCTTTGAGATGAAATGTGCAAATCTGCTGACACCAGTGAACCTGCAGGTTTTTTGGTTAGGCTTGGCGCTTTGAGTAGTAGTTTTAGTTCAATAATGGCTCACATCAAACCCTTCAAGAGCTCTTTTTAAAACAACTTGTGACAACCATGTGCAGACAGGCATGTATTTTTGATAGGGCTGTCAATCAATTGAAATATTTAATCATGATTAATTGCATGATCGTCCATAGTTAATCATGATAGATCGCAAATTAATCGCACATTTTTTATCTGTTCAAAATGTACCTTAAAAGGGAGGTTTGTTAAGTATTTAATACTCTTATCAACATGGGAGTGAGCAAATAGTCTTGCTTTAAGCAAACGTATGTATATATTTATTATTTGAAATCAATCAGCAGCACAAAACAATGACAAACATCGTCCAGAAACCCTCACAGGTACTGCATCTAGCATAAAAAATAATTATGCTCAAATCATAACATGGCAAACTCAAGCCCAACAAGCAACAACAGCTGTCAGTGTGCTGATTTAACTATGACTTGCCCCAAACTGCATGTGATTATCATAAAGTGGGCATGTCTGTAAAGGGGAGACTCGTGGGTACCCATAGAATCCATTTACATTCACATATCTTGAGGTCAGAGGTCAAGGGATCCCTTTGAAAATGGTCATGCCAGTTTTTCCTCAACAAAATTTAGCGTAAGTTTGTCAGTATGACATGGTTGGTACCAATAGGTTCCTTAGGTTTTGTAGTTTCATATAATGCCAGTTTCTTCACTATCTTCACTTCACTAAACCTAAAAATTGCAAGTTGTGTTTATGCGTTAAAGAAATTAGTGGCGTTAACAGGAAATTGCATTAAAGCATTATTATCACGTTAACTTTGACAGCCCTTGTACATAGTTATTGCTATCCTTTACAGTGCGGAAAATAAGTACTTTTTTAACTTTTCACTGTGCAGCAAACCCCACAGCTATGATGACCACCAAATATTCAGTCATGTAATAATGCAAAAGCACTTTTTAGGATGGTTAAATCAGACAAGGCTGGATAATAAATCCATTTTTTAAATTTTGTCAGTAAGATTTTGAGGATTGAGTATGTTTTTGTTTTAGAGAAACACATTTCTACCACAAACAAGTCTGCTGGCTACATGGTTGAACGGATGTTATCTGTGACAGACTTCCTCTGGCTGTTCACACAGCTGAAAGCATCCAGTTGTGCCTCACTGAAATCTAATAAGACAAAAATGTTGGCCACTATTCTTGATCAATCTCATTAGACAACTCGTTCGAAAAACAAGATAGATTGGGAAGCCTGACTGTCTCATTTTTGAACATCTGATTTGAGCAAAGGCCACCTACACACACACACACAATCAGAGGAGAGCAGACTCCCCTCACCTGACAGCTCCTTTGAGAAGCACCACTCACTATGCTCGCTGACCTTCCTCCTTCTAAAACCTGCTAACCTCGCTCCTTCTCATCTGCCGTCTCTGAGCAGCTGTCAATCACTCGTAAACTCGCGACCAAACAGTCAAACTACGCGATGAGAAAGTTTGTGAACCGACCGCCATGTTGAGATCTGTTGAAGAAATACCAAGCACCGCCCACCAGCCGGAGCAAACTTTCTAATTTTACAGCTAAACAGTACACTACAAGATGTTTCTGAAAACATTTGAGGTGAGAAATAGGCATTACAGTAACAGAATATTGATTCATATTTGATTAGCGCTGCCTAGTTTGACTGTTTGATTGGAGTTCACGAGTGACTGACAGCTGCCTCCGTTGAATGAACAGCCAATAGGAACGCAATCACGGACTTAATTTTTTTAAAGCCTGAAAACAGAGCCATGAGGAGGTACAGAAGTCTAGTTTTCTCTCAGAACACTTGAATTACAATATTCTGAAAGGTTATTGTGGGCTTTTTGCCCAATGATGCCAAAAACTACTTCAGTTTTAAGGAACATCAATCACAAAAACATAGCCACAAGGTACACAATACAGTCACAAGGAAATTAGTTGTTGCACCAGTTTGTTGAGGGCACTGATGGCAGAGGGCATAAAGCTCTTACTGTAGCGTACGTTTTCACAGAGCAGAGATCTCTATCTGCAGCCGGAAGGGAGCAGAGTGAAGCATAAGTTCAAGCCAGGGTAGCTGGGGTCATGTGCTATGTGCTTTACGTGTGATGGCAGTGTCAATGAGGGCTGGGAGATTGGGAGAGAGACTAATGACCAATGAAATACAGGCTGTAATCCAACAGGTGACAGTGACAAGAACGCAGGTACAGCTACCATAGCGACCAGCATAAAAGCATGACAATAAAGTGAACTTACTTCAGGGTCTGTTGCCATGAGTGTGACGATAAAAAAAAGGAGAACTTATCAGTTCCTGAGAGGAACAAGGAAGGAACAAAGAAGGATGAAACTTCTGCTATATTAGGTCACATAACTGTTTCTCTATCTGTGCTTTCGAGGCCACATAAGGAACTTTAAAGAGCTACAATAAGACAAGATATTTGCTGCTTTAATTGCTGGTGCATCAGCTGCACAGACACGGCAGAAAATAATGTAATGTGTTAAAGGAAAACCTTAAAAGGTATATGCAAAGCAAAGAGACCCTACACTACCAAAGAGGAACCATTGTCACAAGACAAACAGCCAGACAAGCTGCCCCTAACTAATAGTGACTAAGAGACAATTTGCTTAAAAATACATTGAGATGACATAGAGACTGACAGGGTTGTCTGACCAACACAGACCTCATTCAGTCTGATATTAATAAGCACACATTATCAACCAGTAACAAGTTACATCTGTCAATATATAAAATATGCTGCACCTTTTTAACCTTGAGGGCAAAAAACACAAAATACAACATGGCAGACATCAGGAAATTACATTTCTGCAGGGGGTTGAAGAATGTTTTTGCTAAAGGGAAATGAGGTCAGGGCTGTGCCTTGTTTACCTGGCATCCCCTTGAGGTGAAAAAACAAACCTCTGTCATTTGCTTCTTTCCACAATAACTACAAGGCCATGTTATGCTCAAATAAATTACAAGAAAAGAGTGTTTTTGATCAAAGCAAATATTTAATTAATTGAGCAAACACATGCACTTGCCTGAGAAGCAGCTAGGCAAGTACACAAACCTGGAGGATGTGTAAGTGGTGTAGAAGTATGAGAGAGCAGATGGCTGCCTAGCAGAAATGGAAATGCCCAGATATGTGTAGGAGAGGAAGGGAAGCAGGACTGGTAGGTACGATGCATTCACAGCATACCTATGGTTCATGCACTCACCTCCTCTCTTTTTTATTAAAATACTTGGCAGTCAGTCCCACACATGTGCTAGAGGCCTGTTTGACCTCACTAACAAACCTCACAGCTTCCCAACACAAACTGATAGGACTGGCTATTTCCAAAGTACACATATTTATGTTAAAAAAAAGGCAGGGTGGCTTGACTAGAACAGGTTTAAGTGGGGACATTTATAGAAAACATGTAATAAGCTGTCAAACCAGATGTAACCTGCTTGTAAAAAGTTAAGTTGTCAAATACAGAGCATGCTTTTCACCATATCTAAGAACAAACTCAATAACACCTCATCAAATTTGATTAAATCTATGCCAAATGTACCTTTTAGTGTCAAACCTCTGACACAATTATGGTTTCCTTTAGTGACAACTTCCTCGTTTATTTGCTGAAGTAAAGTTAGCTCATCTTCTGGTTAAATGTTGGAACAAATGCTGTGTAATATTATACTTCCGTGATAGTTTTGGTAATTATGGTGTATTAGAAAGATTAAGTTATTTTAAAAAAGTCACAAAAAGCGCATTTTATTTGGGTTTGAAAAGTAGCATATGTTCTCAACTAGCTAACTTTGCGCACTAGTTTGCTAACTTTCATGTGGCACAAAAGTAGTTAGAAAACGTTTTTTCCGGTAACAAACACAGTCACAGTCACTGAGAGACATTTCAGCATATCATTTACCTTTCTCTGCATCCTCCATGGTGCTGCTGAGCGTAGTTTCTGGTTAGTTTTGTACGTCCAGAGTCTGCAGGTTGTTCACTTAGTGGCTGCTGCAGATCTTCCTGCTCTCTCTCTCTCTCTCTCTCTCTCTCTCACTCATGTTGCTAGGCAGCTCGCCGTGCGTGCGCGGGGTGGGGTTCGCTGTGACGTCATCACGCTGCAGTGTAAACAGAGGCGAGCACGTGGATCGAGTTTTACACCGTCAACAAGGCAGAAGCTGCATGACAACGACACGTCATTACTGTGGGTTGTTATTGTTTTTTTTACATACATATCTCTCATATATCTCAGTTATACATAGTTATATATATAAATTTCCTGCTACAATGTAGCACATATGAAGAAATTAGGAAAAAATTCTTTACAAAAATATAAATGTAAACTTCAAGATTTTGATTCCATCTCTGACCAAAATAAACATCTACTTGGAGAAAATAGTGTCATCGCCATAGAAGCTGCAGGATATGTCAGTGCATGTCACAGCCTAAGAGACAACCACAACAACACATAATAGATGTAACTCACACTCTGACTTTTATTTACTCCTCAATTTCTTTTTTTTGTTGTTTTTTTTACGTTTATCCTTTGATATTGCAATATATTGTTATTAATTGTTTTTTATTTTTTAATGGTTTGTTTGTTTTATTGACACAACAAACATTAATTACTTCTTTATTGTTTTCTTCCATTTACATGCATGTTCTTTATAAATATCTATATATTGTAATTTGCTTAATGAATTGTATATATGTATATATATATATGTTTTTGTTTTTATTTTGTTCTTTTTTATTTTTATTTATTATTGAATTGACACTTTGGCAATATTGTTCACCTGACAGTCATGCCAATAAAGCAAATTGAATTGAATTGAATTGAATTGAATATAGAATGGTAGTGAAATACGTCACACTTCTACACATGTAAATAGCCTACAGCATAAGTGATAAAGAGGTAGGACTAGTTAGAAAATATTACAGAAATCCTCTGTTAAAACATCATACATAGAAAAAGCTTTTAATCCCAAGGAGAGACAGTTATATGTGGATAAAGTTTTAACCTGCTGTAATTGTGCACAGAAGATACAATATCACTGGAAAGCATGCTTGGAATGCAGTTTTTATGTGCTTTTTTAAAAATATTTTTGTTGAGTTGATATTATTGTATACATTTATGCTTGCTATCCAAATCGCTTACGTGTGTATACCGTAGTGCAGTAGCAGCACTGGCCCAGGCACTGAAACAGGGGGGATGGAGACAGACAGAAGAACATGTCAACATGTCGAATACTTCTCACCGAAGCTTCGAAGCCTAAATAATGGTATTTGGGACAGCCCTAAAATAATCTTTGGAATGCAGCTTTTATGTATGTATCATTTTTTTATATTATTTTTGTTGAGTTGATATTATTGTATACATTTTTGTTAATGTCACATTTATGCTTGCTATCCTAATCCGTTTCTATTCCTTATTTGTGTTTAGCAGTTGCCAATGACATATCTCTGGAATGAAGTAAAACTAGTGGCTGTAACCAGCCCAACATATCTATGTTTTGAAAAATGTCTTTCTTAATAGTAACACTGGCACTTGAATATCAAGTGATATCTTAAGGGAGTTCATACTGAACTGGACTATCAGGTTTTATTCCTGCACATAGTGACATCACCACCATTTAATAAATAATACTTGTAGTCAATGATTTATTGCTGAGCTGAAGGCCGCACCTCAGTCACTGATACCTCCAAGGCCCACTCATTTATTTCATACCTGACGGAATAGTTCCTACTCAGTGCAGGGAAATTAAACTTGTCAAATTCATTCTGGTGTTTATGTCAATTTGATAGTCAGTAGACTTCATACACTAATTGTACACAGCAGGCCTTATTAGACCCTTGGGATTTTAACCATTACAGTGGGAGATACAGCCCCCACCTTGTTGTAATCAAAACCTGGGTTAAATCCCACTCTTGTTCACACACTATGTGCAAAGCCCTTAATTGGACAGCATTGAAACTCTACACCCAACTATGTCAAGCATCACACACACACACACACAGAGAGAGAGAGAGAGAGAGAGAGAGAAAGAGAGAGAGGCGTTCACATGAAAGAGGGCCACCTGCTGGACCTGATCTTAACGACAGGGAACAGAAACTTAAGGTACATGTTGATATGTTAGATTACTTTACTCTAGGCTATATAACATCTCACTGCAGGTCTCTGGAGGTTGCCAATTTCACATCTACACAATCCCACTGCACATGACTTTATTACAGTCACACCAGCTATATTTATGTATTATTTAAAATATATATCGTAGGATAAGAAATATAGAAACAGCAAATATACTATAAACTATGATATTATGGTGACATATATTATGCTTTGGACAAAAAAAAAGTTGTATAACTGTAACGGAGTGTTAATATTAAAGTAATGGAACAATTTTAGATTTTAATAAAATATCACAATGAATTCACACACATGATTTACACATATAAGCTACTTTACAGATATTTATATTCTATATTATACTTTATTATCTTTTGTAAATAAGCTTCAAACACTTGATTTTTATGTGTTTTGTATGATATTATGTTATGTATTTATTTTGCATTTGTTTTATGTTGTGGCGTCTGAAACTTTAATGTATGTTTAAATGCTGCTGTCTTGGCTCTGTTTTGATTTTTTACAAAATATCACAACACATGATTTACACATATAAGCTACAGATATTTATATTCTATATTATACTTTATGTATTTATCTTTTGTAAATAAAATAACTACAGACACACTACAAGTCCTTGCAGAATTCCTATAGAACAATTTTTGATTTTAATAAAATATCACAATGAATTTACACACATGATTTACAAACTACTTTATAGATATTTATATTAAGGGACTACAGATGTGAATTAGCTTAAAGCTATAATCTGGTACAGGGCATCAAATGGTGAAATTTATTTTTTAAACTGTACATGGTCCCTTTTAAATAAATAAAATTAAATAAAATATATTATACTTTATGTATTTATCTTTTGTAAATAAAAAAAAAGGCAACTACAGACACACTACAAGTTCTTGCAGAATTCCTATAAAAATATTATAGGAATATTATGGTAACCCCGTTTAGCAAATGGGCTAAAGTGGGGGCACACAAGTTGGTATTACTATAAACTATGATATTATAGTGACATATATTAAGAATGTAATGGAGTGTTAATATTAAAGTAATGGAACAATTTTGATTTTAATAAAATATCACAATGAATACGCACACATTATTTACAAACTACTTTACAGATATGTATATTCTATATTATACTTTATGTATTATCTTTTGTAAATAAAAGATAAATAAAAAAGGCAACTACACACACACACTACAAGTTCTTGCAGAATTCCTATAGAAATATTATAAGAATATATTATGGTAACCCCGTTTAGCAAAGGGGCTAAAGTGGGGACACACAAGTTGGTATTACTATAAACTATCATATTATGGTGACACATATTAAGAAAAAATAGTGTTAATATTAAAGTAATGGAACAATTTTTTATTTTTAATAAAACATCACAACACATGATTTACACATATAAGCTACAGATATTATATTCTATATTATACTTTATGTATTTATCTTTTGTAAATAAAATAACCACAGGCACACTACAAGTTCTTGCAGAATTCCTATAGAAATATTAAAGGAATATTATGGTAACCCCGTTTAGCAAAGTGGGGCACACAAGTCTAGTATTTATTTACATGCTGAGAAAAGACAAGCAAAGCCAAAAAAAAAAAAGTAAAGCATGCATGAAAAAAGGGTGCAGCCTTGAAACACACTAAGTCCCCCTTGCTGATCAACAGATCCCCTCATCTTCCTTTAAATGCCCCCTCCTCCTCTCTCCCTCCAACCAACCAACCCCCCTGTCTCTGGTCGAGGTGCATTGTGGGGAGGAAAGCCGTTGCCATTCGACCTCTGCGGGGCCTGCGCGGAGCGGACGCAGCGAGAACCCTCAAATTCATTATGCCTTTAAAACCTTTATTTATTTCCGCATAACCTACATACTCTCACCGGGAGGAAGGGCCACACACAAAAAAAGCTGAAAGAAACAGAAACGACGACGGGGTTCATCTTTTAACAAGGGGAAATACATTACAAATATTTTTGTCGGAGGATAACTGTTGAGAAAGTGAAGATTCAAATATATTTTTAACTGAAAAAAAATGTCCGGTGAGAGAAACCGCAGGTCGCTGGCTTTCCGAGGAGGCGGTGGATTAGCCGGGTTAACGGGTTCCAGCGGTATCGGTGGTGGGGGGAACCGTAACAGCTGGGAGGCCCCGGCCTGTCAAGACCGACATTTTAACGGGAACAGGCCGGATCAAGAGGAGGACAGCAGCAGCGATCTGGGGGCGAAAGGATCAGGAGGATCAGAGAAGAGAGTGGAGGGCGCCGGGTCTGTCAGCGGCGACAGCACCGAGGAACCAGAGGCGGAGGAAGAAGAAGAGGACCCGGAAGAAGGCAGCTTGGTTGACGGCGACAACGACGACCGTGTGGGCTCGGTGGAACCGGAGGAAGGGGATAACAGCTTGACAGAAGAGGGCAACGGTTCCAACGGTTCCAACGGTCCCACCGGCCAGGAGTCGTCGTCGGCGTCGGCGGTGGTTACTCCCGAAACTGGCTCCAGGAGATCCGGATCTGGTGTAGAGATGAGACCGCAGACGTTGCTCCAGAAACACTCCTCGTCGCTCTTCCACGCTTCGTGGTTGCAAGAGTTTCCATGGCTCAAATTCAGCCAGGAAACGGGACTCATGTCCTGCTCTTGGTGTCACAACATTGCCACTAAAAAAAATAAAAACAGCAGCAGCAGCAGCGACGAGCTTGTCAAAGGCAGTCGAAACTACAAGCGGGCCTTGCTGCTGAGACATCACCTGTCTTCTGAGCACGGCAGGAATGACCCCACCAAACAGGTAACACTTAGCTCTCAAAGTCCCAACGTAGTCCCAATACCTGTCACACATTTCACCATTTACACGTGTCATTATCTGTGTTTGTTTGTCACTAATAACTACAAGTTTCTACAACTTCTAAAAGGCGAGAATAGGCTTGTTACCTAAGCTTCCACAATCCCTTCTCCTGGCTGATTAGCTAGCTGCTAACCAGGAGCTAACAGCTAGCCTAGCCCAGCTAGTCGCTTGTAGCTGGTGGTAGATGGGGGCAAGAGGCGGTTAGTGGAAAGCCCCTTAGCGAGGCTACTAAACTAGTTTTGAATGGCAAAAAAACTCTGAACCACTTTTATCATGTGTGAGTGATACCATTCAGTTAGTGTCTGCCCACTCATTAGTCAAAGTTACAGGCACAAACCTGCTCCAGTGTGTGTGTGTGACACCTGCTAGCTACTATCACACCCTGGGCTGTTTCCTTTAGAAACGGAAAGGGTTCATCGCATGTCACAAATAAACGTTTAACAACAAATAATTGACAATATTTGGTGTCTTAGAATACTTTTATTTGGATGGACACTGTACCCTTTTGTTGCAATCAGCAGCTGTCTTGATTGCTAGCTTGCTCTAGAGGTCACAATGGCAAGGGCTCGACCCTAGCAGCCTTTGGGGAACCGCACCCCTACCCAACCCCCCTCCTCCCTCCCTCTTTGGCCTCTCATCATGCAGTTCTGCTGGCTCGCAGTCCTGGGTGACCTCTGGCGCATTTCTTCCTCCTCCTCCTCCTCCTCCTCCCTTTGGGGAGCTAAATTAGAGGCATTGTGCTAGAATGACCCCCCAAAATCCATAGATGGTGTCACTTGCAGGGCTGGACAAGAGCAGGAGAGTAAATCATGTTGCCTGGAGCCTGACAGCTTGCCTGGCCCATGTGAATAGGCATGAATGAGTGAAATAGAATGACATGGCACCACCTGACCCCCATCATCCACATATTTCTGAATTAAAGGGTGCTAGTGTTATACCTTTGGGGGATATGTTATGATTAAGGCCCCTGTCTTGTATGCACAAGATTGAAACTATATTGGAAAATTGCCCCTCTTTATTTAATTGGCATATAAAGACTATGTGGTTAGCCTAAGCTTGAGGTACGTATAAAGTCGTTGACCGTACCAGTATATTGAATGCATATAATCCAAAACAACCAAACCATTTTGGTGAACTATGTCTTTATTGACGTGCATGAGGTCTTTTTTTATTGGTTGATTATTTTTATTGCAGTGCAGGCAACATTTTGACGGTACTCCTTCAGAGACCTCATAAAAACAGGGAGTGCATATTTACCCGAACAATCCAGTGTCAAAGGGCATTTCTCCCATCAATCTTTCTTTTTGAATGAAAAACGTACTGTTAATTCTGTTCCTTGTACATTTCCACACCCGACCTCCTATCCTGACAATGGTCTGGACTGTCAGGGGAATTAAGAGCGGGGTGCCATTTGACTCTAATTTGTGAGGGAAGAGGATTGCACTACTACATTTAGTTCCTTCCTTTCGCACACGCAATCACTAATCAGAAGTGATCCACTAACTTGTACACATGTCTAATTGGTAAGGAGAGCAGTGAGGGTGGATTAGGGGCTTGGTGTGGCTTTTCCTTAGCAACAAGGACCCCAGACACTGTACTGAGAGGTTATCCAGGCCATTTCCTCATGTAGAATAGAGCTGGGACGACAAAGTCCCAGTGCTGCATTATTGGAAATGATTTAATTCTGATTTTTATTGAATTATTTTCTGTGCTTTCGATGTTTCTTAGATTAGATTTTTCTCTTGTGACTGCCTTTAAACCCTTCGAATATACAGTACTGTTGAAATGATGAGCAGCAGTGAATGTTAGGCAAGGTGGCATTGTGAAGCAATACATTAAAGGGGAATTATGGTGTTATGAGGCCACGTCTTGTTCTATTCACCCATTCCTTGCGTTAGTCAGGCCTCTGCTGCATTCGTTAAAGCTAACTCGATTAGCCCTAGCACACCAGGGCAGCTGTGGTAAATGTGGGTCTCCTTGGAGAAGGGGGCCGTTGTCCTTTAATTCTCTAGACGCTGTCTTGTGCTCAGATTGTTCCCTATGCTCACTGGCAAAAGGTTAAGATGAGGAAAGTAGACCATTGTTTCCCTTGGATCAAATATGAGATCACATATCTGGGACATATAGAAGTGAATTTTATTCTCAAGTAACTGTTTTTCCTTTGTTCACAAATTGGTGAAAGGTTATGTGTCACATTGGTTGTCACACAGTAGTCCCTTGTCATCACCATGTACAGGACTATTCTGCAATTATTGCTCCATATACTCATATAGGTACATTGCGTAAATACCACATAGTTAGTTTCATTTTCATTTCTCTCCACATCCAGCCTCTCCATAAACTCCCTCTTT
This sequence comes from Sebastiscus tertius, assembly GCA_916701665.1. Taxonomy (NCBI): domain Eukaryota; kingdom Metazoa; phylum Chordata; class Actinopteri; order Perciformes; family Sebastidae; genus Sebastiscus; species Sebastiscus tertius. The sequence continues at coordinate 27,307 of CAKAOH010025995.1, read as the reverse complement.
CTCTCTCATCTGCTTCTATCTTTTCTCATCTCTCCTTTTTTCATTCTTTGCTTGAATGTAAATAACTAATTTGATTTAAATTTGTAATACAGACACCTGTTTGCCAATATTCAAACATTCAACCCAGGTCAGAATGAGGCTCATAAAGCTACATCAGACAATCCACGTTGCCTCATATAGTTTGACGGCCAAACCGATGTTTTACCTGCATCGCTGTGTTGGTCTAAATGGGGTGTTAGATAAGATAACGCTACACTTTTCAGATACAATTCAGATATGCGAGGCCTATCCAAGTCATTTCACCCCCTCATTTCACTTATGACAACCCGCTCATTGTTAAGAGCGAGTCTCCCCGAATGGGAAAGGGGACCCACCCATTGCGGTCTGATGTCTGCCAGATAGATGGGATGTTTATTGGGGGCCACAGGTCAGGGGAATAGGGTGGGGTGCAGCCAGAGGGAGAATTCTTCTTGTTGAATCCGTCAGTGACTCTACCCTCCCCTCGTTTTCTCCCCCCCACCCCCATCTCTGCCTCTTCTGTCAGAGCATTGTTAGGAGGCCGGGAGACACTCAGCGCAGCCCTCCCACACCTTGGGCAAAACGCACACTGCGGTATTGTTCTAGCATCTGGGGACAGACGGGTCTGGTGAGGGGGGGGGGGATACAGTAGATGTAGGGAGTTAGGGAAGGACCGGTGGAGATGGCCTCAGGGCAGGGCTGGTCATGGGACTGGATTGACGGTGGGTGGGGGTTGACGAGTGAGGGGATGGAGGCAAAGTGTGCGTAAAAGGTAAACAAGAACTGGCTCCACTGGGTCATTATGTTGCATGGGGACAGTGCTGTATCACATGATCTGTTAGAGGTGTGTCTAACTGATGCTGGTGCGTCAACAAGCTTGAATTTATGACCATCTTGGTTTTGTTTAATCCACCTGTAAATCAGTTCTTGTTGGCCATTCACTGTAGATTTTAAAGCATCCATGTTAGACCCAGATCAAAGGATTTGTCTTACCCAGCGCCCTCTTGGATTCTCCTGCACGCTCATTCTTCCACCCCTACCATCTCTGTCTCAAATAAAAACCTAGCCACGTCACAACTGGGGGAGGCTGATATTGTCCCCACATTCTCTCTTGGCTCAGACTGGTTTTGCCTCCAGCATCTGCTGTGCAGGGTTGGTCTGCTGGTTCTCTAAGCTCACACGTGGCACATCTGGAGAAAGGATGATGCTGCTGCCGATGAGGCCAGTATGGTGCAACTTGTCCAGTACCAGGCTGTCCTAACCTGACTCTAATAAGTCCACACACAACTCATATTAGAACTGTCAGGCAAAGTCTTACCTCTCTGGCCCATTGCCTTGCTATGTGTAATGGATAAAAGCTGTGGGGAGTCATGGGGTTCGGGGGTGGGGTGGCCAGTTCGTCGAAATGATAAAATGGGCCTACAAATTCCCAGGAACTATGAGTATGAGAGCACTTGTTTATTTACGGCATTTCTAACAAATTTACTCTTTTTTTTCAGTTCAAACCTCACCATCTCGTGACTGTAGAAGTGTTTTGAAGGTATTTTTGTTGCAGGATGCTAAATATAATTCATTATTATTCCATTTAGCCCAGCAAGTTGAAAGCTTGTTTGATCTAAACTAGGGCTGTCAAAGTTAACGCAAAATCACTTTAACCCTAGTTTCTTTAACGCATTAATGCAATCGATCTTTCTGAGGTTGTTTTACAGCTAGAGTGAATATACTGGCATCATATGAAACTTGAAAACATCAGGAATCCATTGGTACCAACCATGTCATATTAGCTTGGCCCGGAAAAACCGGCATGACCATTTTGAAAGGGGTCCCTTGACCTCTGACCTCAAGATATGTGAATGAAAATGGGTTCTATGGGTACCCACGAGTTGCCCCTTTACAGACATGCCCACTTTATTATAATCACATGCAGTTTGGGCCAAGTCATAGTTGCGTCAGCACACTGACAACTGTTGTTGCCTGTGGGGCTTTAGTTTGCCATTTTATGATTTGAACATATTTTTTAGGCTAAATGCAGTACCTGTGAGGGTTTCTGGACAATGTTTGTCATTGTTTTGTGTTGTTAAATGATTTCCAATAATAAATATATGCATACTTTTGCAAAAAGCAGCATATTTACCCACTCCCATGTTGATAAGAGTATTAAATACTTGACAAATCTCTCGTTATGGTACTTTTTGAACAGACAAAAAATGTGTGATTAATCGTGATTAATCATGGGCAATCAATCACGATTAAATATTTTAATCAATCGACAGCCCTGATCTAAACCTATCAAAAGAGGAGAGCAATGGACAAAAACAAAGCAGTCAGATCTAAATGCAGTCTAACTTGGAAGCATATCCAACACCTCTTGTGATAGCACTCCTGCCCTTCACCACACCAATATATTCCACCACAGTACTCGACATGATGACCATACCCCTCCAGAGGCTTTGATGTGTATATCATGGAATAATTTTTCTCCTCCCTCCTCATCCTCTTCGCCTCCTCACCCACACGCACTCCGGCTCCTTTTCTATGCTTGCGAGTGGGAGCTGCTGTGTAATAAGAGAGTGAGTGCCGAAACCTTTCACAAAGGCCTACAGTGAGTGGACAATGAGCCTCGGGGAGAACACGGGCTATTGTGAAGGCTAAAATGGGGTGACCCAACTCCTTCTCTCTATCGCGCCTGGCTCTCCGTCCCCCTCTGCTCCACATTTTCTCCTCCGCCCTTTTTCTCGAGGCTCAAGGTCTCACTCTCTCAATCTCTGCCTCATGCTCTCGCTCGCTTTTCTTTGTGCGTGTGTTATCAGGCTTTTTTTCTTTTATGCCCCAACCATTTCTCATTTTCTTTTCACACTAATTTCTATCAACTTTTCTCCATCAGAACAATTCTGCTCTCTTGTCTTCTATTATTTTCTGTCCTTTTTATTTCTTCCAGCCTGCAAAGTACGTCCACTTTCCCTCCCCTCTCTATCTGTCACTTATTCTGCCTCTGATTTCATTCCATCCCATCTCTCTTCATCTCTCCCCTCCAGCTGTGGCAGAGGATGATAAGCCCCCCTATACTATCCTGTGCGCCCAGGCTGCCCTGGACAAGCACTGCAGTGTGGAGGGAGTAGGGGTGGGGGGTGGGGGCTGGGTGGGGACCTCAGAGAAATGGATTTAATCTGAATTACTCGAGCTGAAACCCCAGCTGTGTGTGTATGTGTAGGCAGCTTGGTTTCTGTGTGGTCGTGTGTGTGAGTGCACATGCATGTGTGTGCGCAGCAGAGATGGTGGTAGGCGGGGGCAAAAATGCAGGGCTCGAGCAATGTGAATTATTCTGGATTAGGACATCTGCTGTGCAATTCTAAAATGAGCCGTAGATGTATGCTGCTACATGTAAGTGCAAAACTATAATGTAGAGTTCTACACATCTATGTGCATTTTTTTTATTGAGCTGTGTATTTTGTCTACGTGAATGTGTAAGCGTATGCATATACACGTGTAAATACTCCCCTCTTCTCTGCTCCGTACCAGCCTGGCCCTTTGCCCTGTTAAGGGGGAGCAGGGGAGGGGGAGCGGGGCTGTTACAGGGTAGTTCTGTGCTTCTGCCAGTTCCCCTCCCATCCTACAGCCACGTTGAGTCCTGTTTGGACACTTGGCGGCCCTCCTCCAGGTCTAATTATGGCTCGTTTTACATCTAGCTTCCAAAATTAAAGAGAGGGAGAGAATTGTATTGTACAGAAGCTAAATGTGTGTAAAATCTTGAATCTTGTTGAACATTGAACATTCCAGTCTAACTTTGGAGGTGATAACCAAGGCGAAATTGAAAAGTGTATCCATTAACCATGAAAAAATTAACATGTCTTTGTCTAGAGCTTTTACAAAACCAAGACATTCTCTAGTGTTACTACGAATGGAGTCTTAAATTATGCTCCTGGGAAATTAATAAACGAATGCTTCACTGTTGCTTCAAAGGTAATGAAATTCTCAAAAGGTGGTTTTTCAACTGAGTTAGAAGGGAATCCTGATGAACAGTGGTCTTCTTAGAAATGTATAAAAATAGCCATAGGTGATGTCCCATGCTTTTATTTTTGCTTGGTTATTTATTTTTTTCTTTTGCCCTGGATGTCTAAACAAATGCCGGTACAAAGTGGCATCATGTTGAGGTTTTTGCAGTACATCATAAATGGAAATGAATAGGATAAAATATTCCACCTACCTAAAACTTAAACAGTAAGTGTAAGGTGTTCATAGCAGCCCAATTGAGAAAATATTTCCTTCTAGGCTCACTGTTTTGTTTTTCAGTAGTCATACAAGTAATAGTCGATCAAACAAGCAGTGATGCTAATTTCTACTCTGATTGAAGCACAGCCACAAGATGTCTTCTGAGTAAGCGGTGTCACTGTTTTAAACATTTGATTGACAGAAAATATTTGCCCTACTATTACTACGTAATAAACCTAAAAAAAAGTTATATTCTCTGGGGTTGTCGAATTGCATTCTGGAGCCATCTTTTTGGAAAGTCTACAACAGATCATTTAATTACAATGTCTGGTGAAAAGCACTGAACATTGCAGTCTAATAATATGTAATTGTACAATATATGGGACCGATTTCTGGGTTTATTAATCATCATTGGGCCTATAGCATCCTATTTTTTGTGTTTAGGACTTGTGGAGTTTAAGTTTAATGGGGAAATGGAATATATTCATGGGGCTAGGTAACACTACCCCACCTTAAAAGTAACACACCTTTCATTGCCTCTTTCCCACCTCCTCCATAACAGAAGCCTGTCAAACCTGTTTCACCCCTAGGTTAGGTGCGTCGCTGTCACACTGGGAGCCCCGGGGGTGTATGTCTGTGCGTGTATTTACAGAGTTACAGGAAGGGAACATATATTTGCGTATAAGCGCATTTTTGCATGCTTTTGCAAATTACTTGTGAGAACAAATTTTCAATATTTTTTCTCTTTCTTCTTCTCTTTTACATAAAAGGAGACGATGAGACCCTCAGACAACGGCAGCCCCTCCACTAACTGCTCAGAGGAAGATTACCGCAACAAGCCCAATGAGAACTCCTACTGTTACCAGCTTCTCCAGGAGCTGGACAAGCAACGCAAAAGTGGCATCCTCTGTGACGTCAACATCGTCGTCTCGGGCCAGATGTTCCGCGCACACAAGAACATCCTGGTTGCGGGCAGCCGCTACTTCAAAACCCTCTACTGTCTGACCAAGAGCGAGGCCCAGGACCAGGCCACGGTCACACACCTGGATGTTGCTGCTGTGCAGGGCTTCTCCGTTATCCTCGACTTCCTCTACTCTGGGAATCTGCTGCTCACAAGCCAAAATGCCATTGAGGTGATGTCTGTTGCTAGTTACCTCCAGATGACAGAGGTTGTACATACATGTAGGGCTTTTATAAAGGATGCCCTGAATATCAGCATCAAGCAGGAGGCCCCTGATTCAGTGGTGGTAGACTACAACAAGAGGCAGACGTTGTCCAAAGAGGGACGAGGGCTGGACCGGAAGCCAAGCAACTTCTGGGCCACAAGCATCCTGTCGAAGCTGTCGATCAAGGCCAGCAACAATCAAGGAAAGGATGCGATGGAAGAAGAAGACGAAGGTGGCAGGGTGAAGGAGGAGACCAGCGATATAGAGGTGTCAGTGACCGGGGCTGAGGGCTGTGCCCTGGTGACCCCCGGAGCCTCTGGCAACTGGGTCCACCACAACGACAACTCGTCTGATTCAGCAGAGACCAATGAAACGCGGTCGGCAAGCGGCCAGGTGTTCGTCTGGAACGAGCCAGCCACAGGTGGCGCCGCAGGGGCACCCGCAGCAATAAAGCGAGAAGCACCGGATGCTGCTGCAGGAAGCGGACGGAGGAAAAAACAGACCACCACGCGACGTTTTGTGTACAACTTTCCACCAGAGCCTGAAGAGGGATTCGACGAGGGGATGTTCATCCAGCCATCGGCCTCCTACCCCAGAGAGGACTTCTCCTCCCTCTCCGAAAATGCTGGTATGACCCACATTTGTACCTCTAAACACACCTCACCACCCCCAGTCCTCTACCCTATAATATATGAATTGCTTTCCCCGTTAATCATTTATTATTCCTACTAGTCACACTGTATACTCAATGCAAGTAAAAGAAAGAGGCTCCCTTCTTAAGTTAGAGAGGTGCATGCAGAATTTCTGTGGCGCATTCAGTTAAATGAGCTTTATGCAATAGAGGCTACTAACACGAAGCACAACCGCATGGCCAGGGTCAAGGAAGAATGAAGATTAAAAGAGGATGTTCTAGTAACTTTTTATGATCCAATCCTGCCAAAATTCTTCCTTGGCAAGAAGATCCTAAAGGAATCACAGAAATGTTTTGAAAGAAATGCAGTGGTCTAACACTTTTGCTAAAAGAATTTATCAATATACATCCATGTAGAGGTCCCATGCACTCCTATGTAATTGTGTGCATTGCTTATGTCAGCAAACTTGGCCTAAAGCTACTGCTATTTGGAGATGCAATAACCAGTTATGTCAGGTAGTATCATTAGCTAACTCGACGCCTCTGTGCCCCACCCTCTCCCCCATCGCCATCAGTTTAACCTCTAAACACTAAGATTACTGTGACATTCAGTTTCTTCTTTGTTCCAACACTTACTTGAAGTTAAATTATGCTCACACCAACTCAGACACCATGTTTTTATGGCTGCACCGGAGCATTAGTATTTGATATCTTTGGTAAAACTGTATTTATTTACAATTATTTAAAATGAAATTATGTAGGTTTGAACAATGCTTATCCCTACATCATGCATTTATAATAATTTATCCACCAAGGGGTCAGTGGGGCTGAAAAGAATAACCCTGATCAATCCCATGGAATCAGGATTTGATCCTTGTTTTGCTGTTTTCCAGCCTGCAAAAATGTTTGCATTATTTTAGCACTGGCAGATCACACCTTTTTGTTGCTTGGGGGCAGCATTGCCTCATTTGTATGAATGATCTGTCACCATATAGTGACGTATATAATCGTGTCACACCCACGATCACAGATTCAGTGCTAATAAGCTAAGCTGTGTGGTCACCCGCAGTGGGAAACACTGGCATGATCACTAGTTTTCAAGATCAAATTATTGATCACATCCCAAAATGAATGGATTTTCAGCTTTCGATCGATATCCTGCTGTTGCACCTAACAGGATATTTGCTTATCAAGCGTTTTACCTGCTGTGCACAGCCAAGAAGTGAGTCACTCACACAGCCACGATCTCCACTAATCACTCCAGAGCAGGGGGTTAACGAAAGTTTACGCCCACCTGGAGTGCTTTGTCTCAACACAGAGGTGCGTTGCCACATCGCTGCTGAGACTTGTTCTAAAGAAAAGATGAGACATTTTATAAGGTTAAGTCCAATTCAATTATTTTGAAGCAATTTAATGGTTCAGAATGGTATGCTATAATGTTCTATGGAAGAAAATAATGAAATGTCAATTTTTAAAGTGAGTGAAGTAGAGAGTGAATTACCGATCCTGAAACGTGCTATGTGATGTGGTTGGCAAAAACATTGACTCCATATGAACTTTCACTAAATCAGTTTTTAAATCTTACTTGATAGGACCTTTGCACATTTTCACCTTCTCCCTTTTTCTTTACCATTTGATACCTTGCGCTCTCTGTCCCTTAAAGAGGACCTATTGTGCTTTTATGCTTTTCCCCTTTCCTTTAGCGTGTTATATAGTTTTTTTGTGCATGTAAAAGAAAGAAAGCTACAAAGCTCAAAGTCTACACCAGAGGGAATTACTCTCCCCCACAGAAACACTGCTCCTGAACTGCCTGAAACACCTTGCTTGAAGTGCTGGCTTTTCTTCTGGTGATGTCACCAAGTAACACATTTGCATAATACTAGTTTGACACGCCCTCAAACAAAGCTAATTAGAGCGGAGCTGTGGCCAGTATACAAAATTAACCTTTTGACTCACCTGTCAAGGGGACGGATCGATGAAAAAAATCCATCGGCCAAGCATATTTTTTTTACCGGCCAAAATAATAAATTACCTTTTTGTGTCACATATACATTTGTTTCAGTAGATTTCATTTAGTTAATAAGGTCTTATGTTGAATACAAAACTAGTAGAACTTAATTAATTTGCATGTTTGTTTTGATTTTGATGACAATGCAGCTAAGTTAAATTTAAATATATTTTTTAAGTGTAAAAAGTAGCAGGAGCTCAAACAGAGCGTTTCAGACAGAGGGTGAAAAGAGTTGCAGCAGCACAGGTGTTTTGAGAAAAATAAAGCGTTTTTTTTAAATATTAAAGCATGTAAACATGTTCTAGTAGAAACCCCAAATACACGTATGCACCTGAAAATAAGCATAATAGGTCCTCTTTAATCTATCCATCTCTCCATCTATCCTATCCACATCCAGTGTAGCGCTCATAGTAATCTCTTCCCTCAGCTCCAGCCTACTCCTTCTGTTGGCCCCATTAAGCGTGGCACTCCATGTAACCATAATGATATCAGATATTAAGTGGAGTGGTATGGACGGGGGGAGGGAGGGGATGTGTGTAGAACGAGAGAGAGAGAGAGAGAGAGAGCTGCATTTTGTGTGTGTGAGAGAGAGAGAGAGAGAAGCCCTCCCTAATGCAGGGAAATGAAGAAAGCAGGGGAAACATTTCTCCCCCCAGGCCTCCCTAAATGCACTTGAATGCTCTTAGTGCCTCCGAACTCCTCCTATGGCTCTTTTTAATGTGTGCACAAAGTGATCCACGGTGTTGTAATGGCTTAGAGAGACGCTCAGTTAAAGACGGAGTTTGTCTGCATGTGTGCTAACTCTCCAACCTTCCTCCTCTTCATGCATCTGTGTTGTTTAGCTCCACGTCTCTACTTAATGTATACTACGTTTCCAAATAAAGATACGGTTAGGACTTCAAGTAGGCTGTTAGTCACAGTAAAAGGTTTCAAGGGAACTGTTTACCCTTAAATGATAGTTTTGTGTTCAACAGTCCATTCATTCATACAGTAGACTCTTAGCTTAAATATAGATCTGTGAATATTTAGTCTCTGTAAGGGCTTAAAATGGTAACGATGTGTCCGTCTCTCTATTGTTTAACATGTGTGAGAGGTGGTGTCCAGAAAATTTGAGGCATAATAAATGTGCAACACATTATCCTGATGCTGTTTGATGTTGGGATGAGAGGCACTTTTTTTTTTTTTAGCCACTAGAAATGAACAATTGGCATAATTGTGAAGTTGCATTCATTACTGTGGGTTGTTTATCAGTGACCTCATACTGCGACATCGTCCGAAATGGCATACTAAGCACTACATACCCAATATGTTTACCATCGCTCAACGTACTTTTGTGTGAATAAACAGTAGTAATTATCTTTTCGAACACACTGAGCGGTAATTTACATCGTCACTTCCTGAGAGCCTCCTTGATTGTTGTAAACGAAACGAGCAACGACCAGATTCTGAACTAATTTTAAATATATATTACGCCTATCAAAGTGAAATCTTATACTTGCACTTAAATTGAAGCGTTGTTGATGTTACAGAGCTGTCCGTCAACATCTGTTATGAATGTTGTCGTCACTACCGCATTGCATTGTGGGATATTTATGCCAGTATACAATTTGCGTACTATTGGTTTCATACTAAGGGTACGGACATACTAAAAAAAACTCTCATACTGTTTTAGTGTACTAAATAGCATGTTAGTATGACATTTTGGACACAACCCATATTTAACATTTTTTTTTAGCAAAAAGTGTTTTCTAAATTTTATTTTTTGGTTCCCTGTTAGAGGAATTTTTCCAAATGCTTTGTGAAGTGTTGCTGTTTTTTTTTTTCTTCAGGGTTTTTTTTTAGTTTTAGTTCAGAAGTTTTGTGACAGTAAAGGATTTCTTTAACAATTTTTACTTTGTTCATCTATTAAGACAAGGTGAGACAGAGAGAGAGGACAAACAGAAAGGAGAGCCACATGTAAATTATATTTTTTAGGACAAAATGTGAGCACTTCCGGCCTCAATATGCAATGCTGAGTCCATTTCAGTTTTTAAATCTAGACTTTAGTGAAGCGTTTTAGTTGACGTAGTTTTTTTCTAGGTAAAGTGTCAGTTGGTTATGTGAAAGCTGCTTAATTTTTTAATTTATTATTATTATTATTATTATAAATTTCCTACAGTAATGTAGTTATATTTTTCTCCACACCGTAAAAGCTTTTTAGCCCTGCCTTCAGGTTTTAGGACATTCTTCACTCTGTAGGAAGAAGTGGGATCCAGTGGTGTGCATGTAATATTCTGCATTTGTTTACTTCTGGGTAGAAAGCTGCTGTGTCATGGAGTCTACTGTACTGTATGTGTAGCGTCAGAGCACCCAGCTATATCAATGCCATTTTTCACTCCACATCTTCTGGAACGGACATGAAAAAGATGGTCAAGTACCATTTATGGACCCGAAGCTTTCAGTTTGTTCCCACAGCCAGTCTTGTGTTGCATACAGTGCTCATTTGTTGTGACTCACTCTGGATGTGCGTGTCACATGATGTCTTAAATGTTAGTTATGCTTTACTGAAATATTGCTTTACAAAGCAAAAATGAGAATGTGTACGATCATTATTAGCTATGTGGGTTATTAGATTATTCTATAACACACAGTCATGCAGACGAGACGAGGAAGTGTTTATCTTTTTGCTCGGTGAAAAGCTTTCTTTAAAACTAGACAGCCCTCTTGCACGATCAGTCGTCACTGGTTTGCATATTTCTGTTCGAGCCCATGAGCAGTCATCCACCAGTATTAGCTGTCCCAGTTTCCCACAGTGATGTCACTCGTTTGGGTTTCATTTTGCTTTAGTTTGATTTGTGCAGTCATGCTCCAAGGATAGAAACCTAGTAGCCCAAATGGTGGTGTTCTTTCTGCTGTTTTGTATGTCTTCCCTTTCAAAACGTGTCTTTTATAAAAAAAAAAAAAATTCCTCTTTTTTTAAAGAGGTTGTTAGTTGCAGCCCTAAACATTTAATTTTTTTAACAATTGTTGTCTTGTTGATTCATCTACGGATTATTTTTCGATTTATGTAGTCTTTAAAATGCCAGAAAACAGCTTGTCACAATTCCCTATAGTCTGGAGTGTATGTCTTTTTTTTTGTCCAAAACCCTAACATATTCAGTTTACAATTTTATAAGACTGAGAAAATCAGAAAATCTTCACATCTGAGAGGCTGGAACAGTCAAATATATTGCATTTTGCTGGAAAAAATGTCTGAAACAACTGGAGGTAGACAGTTTACAGAGTGACAGGAATGCTAGTGTTGTGTGGAAAATAACAGTTGAAAGTGAAGGCTGGTTTCAGCGATATAAGTACTTTGCCATCGCTGTCTGCTCTTACCACGCTGAGCCCACAGCCAGCACTCATGGCCAATAAATTCTTGGGTCTTCTCCAAACAACGCTGTTGGATTGTTTAAAGGGTGCATGCTGCGCACACACACACACACACACACACACACACACACACACACACACACACACACACACACACACACACACACACACACACACACACACACAGCAGGTGAAACGCATTTGCATACACACTAGTGTCTGTTGAAGCGTGCACACGAACACACACGCCCACGCACAATAACTTCCCCAATCCCTGCGAGGTGCAAAGCCGCCAGGGGCAGTCCCTTCCCTCCCTAATCCACTCTAATGCACTGGGGCTGTCCTCACTATTCCAAATATTGACCCAGGGAGAATGGACACACACACACACACACACACACACACAGGGTGTGGGTCTTTAATGGGCTCTAAGCGCTGATGCTGGAGGAACCGAACACACACAGGTGCTCACACACAAGTGCTTACAAAGGCCGAGTGTAAGCTGAGCCGTCGTGAGGGCTCGACTCTAATTAACCCCCTCCCTCCTGGTTACACCGTCAGTTTGTTCCCCTGGCCTGGGGAGCACACTGTTTTACATATAGTAGGGACCTGTGTGTGTGTGTGTGTGTGTGTGTGTGTGTGTGTGTGTGTGTGTGTTTGACTATGTTGTTAACTGAAACTTCCATTGTTTCATGCGGGGGGTGGCTAGTTGTGTACACAAGGCGTTGTGAGGTGTGTGTGTGTGTGTGCACCCCCACCCAGGCTCTCAACCACCTCTCATCTCTCTCTCTCTCCCTCCCTCTCGCTTCTCTTGTCCCTCCCCTCCCCCCCTTTCCCAGAGCTGGCCAATCAGATCCAGTATAGCATCATCCAGGACTTACAGCAAGGGGAGTCCTGGGAGAATGGTAAGACGCCGCTCTCTCTAGACTACCGCTAAACAACAACAAAAAAAAAGCAGGCTGCTTCAGTGAAATCTTTAACTAAAATGCATCTTCTCAAATGAGTGTGGGCAGTCCAGTCAGTATGTCTCCTTGAATAAGAGAGCAGACCAATTTCTATTGAAGGGTTCAACCAGCGTTCAAATGCGTAGCTTACCTGCTTGACCCTGTTATACAAAATTATGATCTACATTTATTCCCATGTCAGTCTATTTACAAAATATATGGGAATGAATGGAAGTCAATTTTATTTACATAGGCCAAAAATCACAAATGTGCTTCAAATGGGTGGCTGGGAAGCCAGTGTGTCACATATAAGTGGGTGGTCGTCGTCTTAGGGCTGCACAATTAATCAAAAACTATCCCGATCACGATTTTGGCTTCCCACAATTTAATGATCACGACCGACTGCGATATTGACATTTAAAATGCGTGCTCCGCTCATAGAAAACTCCACTGCATGTCAAATCGAGCCCTTCCTAAACTAACAGCTAGCCACTAGGGGGAGATCCAGATGTGTTGGCTTCACTTTTGGGTGCAGCCTGAGACAAACTTTCCTGAATGTTGCGCCTGCAGTCCAGAGTAGAAGAGTAATACAACGGAGAGCAAATGGGCAAAACATAAATGCACTGAATTCAGTTGAAGAAGAATCTTATTTTAAGTCTTATTTTGATGCAAAAATGTGTACATTAGCAGGAATGTAGCATAACAGTGCAGTGAAAGCAGTGCTCTGTTTATTTACATGTGAAAGTGCAATACATTTTTTGTCTCTGAAATCAGTGAATAATCGTGATAAATAATCATGATCTCAATATTCATCAAAATAATCATGATTCTCATTTTGGCCTTTATCGTCCAGCCCTACATTGACTACAGTACACAAAGCTGTGTGTCCTAATTCCATAATACACACTAATTCTAAGTATGTATGTAAGTATGCAGTGTGTTCACAAGTGTCAAAATTAAGTATATCTAAACGTGACAATTTGAAAAAAAACAAAAACAACTCATTTTTAAGTGTGCCATTGATGGACACTACTTTCCCACAATGCATTGCACGAAGGCAACCGAGGAGCTGCTCACAGCTGGAAAAATGTAAAACTACTTGTTGATGGTGGTTAAACAGCTTTGTGAACACCCCAGAAAACAAGAATAACAAAACGGTTTTTACATCTTATCTGTGAAACTGAATTGGTGTTAAGTTGCGGTTTGACTGATAGGCGTCGCTGCCTGTCAGTTGTGAGTTGTGGGTTGAGACATCAGCTAAAAAAGCATGAGGGGGGACACAGGAAACAGGGCTCTTGTCAGATTGGCCAGGAAGGTTGTATCTAAAGCTATAAATCTGTATTTGGATTAAAGGTGCTATTGATAACATTGATAACATTCAGCCACTAGATGTCACATTCCCCCGTTCCATTGCATTAGGACAACAAGTGGTTGCCAGGCACATACCGCCAATCTCAGCCATTTATCTGTTTTTTCCACACTAACTCACGACGCAGAGATACCACGTGATACCAACGTCGTTTTACTATTGGCTCACAAGCCTTGTTAGAAGTGGGAACCTAACGTCAGATATCTTCCACAGAGATAAACAAAACATTCATTTTGGACCTGCCAAAATTTTTAAAATGATTAATTCACAATCATATTTTTTTTCAGAAAAAGCCATACTTTTATTCAGCACCTTTCTAAAGGCTCTGTGGATGTATTATTACAATTAATATTCATCTACATAAAAATGAGACCTTTAAACTAAAAATTAGGTGCTCTTCTTGTTTGTTTTTTAAATACATATTTAGTTTGAATTCAGGCCCTCTCAAGACTATTTTGTCTGCTCTGTATTTATAATGACAGATAGTGAAAATTTCATAGCCTAAATTAACAGCTTGTTGCACATCCATAAGGTGTACAACACACATACACACAGTCACGGGAAATACACAGGTGACCTGCTTCTCATCAACCCTTCCTCCTCCCTCCTCCCCCTAGCAACCTGCCCTGACAACGCCTCTGTTGTGTGCTCAAACAAAAGGCCCGGCCCTGTTCCCCCACTTCTCTCAACCCTGAAGACGAGCCACACTGTTTGGAGTCTTTTCAAAATCAATACGTTGCTTATTTATTTGTAAGCCCAGCTGTCCTCAGTAGCTTGTTAGCATAAACATCCTGAGAGGGTTAATGAGGTCCGTGCTGGTGTGAGGACATCTTGATTTCTTTCTTTTAGACGCTGAAATAAAAAAAAAAAAAACACGTCATACCACATGCTCTAGTCATTCAGTAGTGTAATAGCTAATGTTGATGGATGATACATAAAGGTGTTGTGTTTTTCTAGCGTTTCTAATTGTATTTTGATGTTAGGAGTTTCTAATCATATTATGAAACATAATCGTGTGAGCTTGAGCAGTTTTGCAGAAAATTGCTGTAGAATCTTCCAGTATTGGGTAATTAGCACTGTGGTTTATGTAAAGTAGACCGTTTCTTAATATAATGAGGCTGAATCATTAAATTATTAGTTGTACCTCCTTTATGAAAAGCAACTCGGTTGCAATTACAACCATTAAATCAGCAAAGATGAAGATTTCTTTTAGGGGTGTAACGATACCTTTTTACAACGATACGATATATCACCATGGTACCATGGTATTTCCATGGTTCCGATATGATTCAAGGACGATATTTGGCTCATCTCGAGCGTTAATATATGATACGATTCAATGACTTGTAATCGATACAGTGCAGGTCAGGATTCCTCAAAGTTTTTTATAAATTAATTATAGATATAACACGTAAACACAACGATTAATGGCAAATACATACACCTTTTAATTGAAAATAATAAAAAGTGCAACTTCAGGACCCGCTGCTTCTGTTCTCAAAATACAAGGCAGTGCAATATTTCACAAAAGACAAAATAAGCCAACTTCTATTCAAGTTAAATGAACAGTGGTTTAACCTGCTGCTTCTGTTCTCATTTTCAAAATGAAAGGTAGAGTAATAATATTGGCGTCTCAGTGAGTGTGTGGAAAGATTGGTCGTGTTGCCGTTGTATTTTATCTGGCTTTTGCATATTCTGCAAACAGCGAGCCATTTATCAAGGACATCACCCTTTTTTGCAAAAGCCAAAATGTTTCCACACGCTGAAACCTCAAACGCGGCTTAAAAATGTCTCGCTCGTCTGGCTCTTCCCCGCCATCAGCCACACTTCGTTTTGTTGTCGTCTATCTGAGATTGGCGCTGCTGGCACATGTTGATGATGTCATACACAGGGAGAGTAAACCGGAGTAACGTTTACTTTACCATTAAAAGTGCTAAAAAATACATCCATATAACGATTGTCATGCTTAAATACAAGGTGCAAATTATTAGTATCCATAGAATTGCAAATTTTAGATTAATTTTAGATCGATATACGTCCCCCATGAAGGACAACTTGCCGAGCACCTATCGATATAGTTCGCTGTAGTAGATGAATCGTTACACCCCTAATTTCTTTCACATCGTACACCAAACTGCATTATTCTGTGATCTGTATAACGACACAGATGCATGTTTCTGCTTTACATTCACTGCTAATATGAATCTGTATCCTTTCTGACATCGCCATGGTGAGGCCCCATTATAGACTGTTACTTAGCAACGGTGCTAGAGCTGTATTGTGAAGTTTACATGGCTGCCACGGTTCTATCTCTGCAGTTTAACAAACTTTGACTAAAGGGGCTTTTTGTGATGCATCAGTTTGTGGTGTCTTATTCTCTCTAATGGCCACCGCATCCTAACTCAGTGATTTGATAAACAGGATATTGGTTCCTGACACACCCCTCTCTCATCAGAGGATCTATAGATGCAAATGTAGCTTTTATGATCGTTGTCTTCTTCCATCTCCAGTTTGTTCTCCCAGTCCAGTCAAATCAAAACGTCACTGTGTTTTTTAAGATGTAATTGTACACTAAATGTTACTAAATCACTGCATCTGCATGTCTTGTGTTTCTCTCTGTCTCTACCCAGGCGAGTCCTCACACCTAGCCCTCAATAAGCTCAAGTGCCCCCACTGTAACTACATCGCCAAGCACCGGCGCACGCTCAAGAGGCACCTGATCATCCACTCGGGCGTGCGCTCCTTCAGCTGCGACATCTGTGGCAAGCTGTTCACCCGCCGCGAGCACGTAAAGAGACATTCCCTGGTGAGTCCACATATGCACAGGATCCTCTCCTCTCTTTTACACCACCATGTGATGTGCATCCATCCACCATCTTGTGCCAAACGCTACAGCGTTTTTGGCCACCCTCACGCCTTTGCACTCCGGCTCATTGTTTGTGTCTGGGAGCTTTTTTGCTCAAGGGAGTGAGTGTAACAAGATATTTTTAAAAGCAGGAATTTATGGCTATGACATCTGTTTTCTAATGTAGGGAGTATCTCAGAGTCTCTCACGGAGTGGTACAAAACAAATGGATTAGAAATCAGGATCAGGCTATATCATTGTACTGGCACAACTTGAGAGGACAGGCAGGCATTGTCCTGTTAAATAATAGTGTTATCAGTCAGACTGTTAGAGCTTAATGGGGGGAGGGGGTGATATTTTATACGCAAATTCCCAAACTTGTAACTGTACTATCTCTGATTTCTTACTACATATTCAATATTTGGAGAATATCTTCTTTAGTGTTTAAAGGAATAGTTTGACATTTATGGAGAAGATTGATACCACTCTCGACCTCCTGGGGCAGATCATTGTTTTCATGATCCTGTGTCAGTCTAAAATGAAAAACCATAATAGCTGGAATATTAATTATTTTTGCAGCGAAAAGCTAAGGCCTCGGTCTTTCGTCTTGTCACGTTGTATGATCGTGATGACGTTGTTACATTGCGTGTGGTACAAAATGCGGTGGTGCCAGAGAATTCCCCCCGGAATGGCTGCGGGGAATTGTTGTTTGCAAGATCCTGTTTAAATCGATGTAAAATAAAAACCAAAATAGCTCGAGCATTTATTCTTTTTGCAGCAGAAAGCTGGGGCTTCATTAAGTTATGTCACGTGCGGAACGCAACAAAACTATCAAAAACGCGTTTGCACTCTATCTCAAAAACTAAAAAATGTGCATGGTTCAAATAACTTATGAAGTGTTAATAAATATTTTGTCCATGTTTCTACATTTAGAAATTTTTTGGATCAATATTTTTGTGCTTATTTGGTAACATTTGATGAAAAAATATGTCAGATATTTTTTAATTTTTTTCATTTGTGAAACTATTTTAATACTTTTATCAATTATTGTGGTTTAATGACTTATATAACCTTTTAGCTTAGGTTGTACAGATTTTAGGGATGTGAAGCATTTGAAGATACTCCAAGAAATGACATCACAATAACCAAAAATACCAATGTAGGCACTGGTGGACCATTTCTATTGCAGAGTTCAAAGGGTTAAAGCGACCATTGAATGTAAACTTCAAATGGCAACTGACCTGACTCGCCTCATCTCCTCAACCCTCTCCTCCTCTCTCCCCGTCCCTCTCACAGGTGCACAAGAAGGACAAAAAGTACAAGTGCATGGTATGCAAGAAGATCTTCATGCTTGCAGCCAGCGTTGGCATCCGTCACGGCTCGCGGCGCTACGGCGTGTGCGCTGACTGCGCGGACTCGCACCAGGCCACTCAGGAGGGCCTGGAGGCCATGGAGGGCATGGAGTTTCCTCGCGACGAAGACTTCGAAGGCGAGGAAGGGGAGGACCTGGATGGGGAGGAGCCTACCGACAACGACCAATCAAATTGGGGTGAGGGCAACGCTGGTGCTGCCCCGGAAGAGGACTAAGAATTTAAACAAGCTTGAGAAACAAAAAAAAAAAAAAGGTTGATGTTTAATATATGTATTCAAAAACTAGCTGGTAAACAATCAACTCCAAAGTGCTATCAAACCTTGAGGTTACTTAATTGTGCAAGTATACGACAAAGATATGGATTTAAAAAAAAAGCTTTCGTAGAGTGGGAACTCCAAGATGTACAGATTTTATTATTGTTAAAATGTGTCCAACTCTGGGCCCAGAGCCCACAAGAGAAAGATTCTATCGACGAATAATATGATAAATCAGGTTTTTGGTGATGTATTTTTATTTCCTGTTTTTCGGGGGAGAGTTGGGCAGGGTGATGATGTAGTTTTTGAGCTGGGGTAGGCCAATCATCTAAAAAGAAAAAGCGAAATGTTAATTATTTAATTTATGAAGAGAGGTTATTATGGTCTTATCAATAATTTTTTTAATTTCTGTTGTTTTTGTCTGCAAGCAGAGGCACAGTAATGCTGTTGCTTTCTGCACAATCTGAAAGTATATTGCTTGGTGCTTGTAGAAGTACACAGAAGAAGAGCATTATTGTCCACAGGAAGATTTCTAACTTGCTCTGTAGATCGTGTTTAGATGCGCTAAATATTATTATATTATTCTTTTCAATTTTTTTTTTTTCTTTTCTTTCCCTGTACAAATCTTGGAACCAAAAAATCTGTTTTGTGACTCTAATGTATCGCAGCCATATTTATGATTAATTTAAGAGGGCTGTGATATTGTGCCAAACAGACCGCACACCAAGATTTAGCAGGAAGCAAAAACTACTGAATACGCTTAAAAAAAAAAACAAATAAAAAAAAAAGACAACGTGAGTTTTTTTTTTTTTGTTAAGCGGGAAAAAAAGATGAATAAAAAGAAAAGTACAAGGGGAAATGTTATTGCTAGCTTTATACAAATCACGGCGTCACAGTAACACTTTATTATTATTAATAAACAAAAGCATTTGACTTTCACTTAAAGCTTGAATTTTGCCAAATGACGAAACGTTTGGTGCTGTAATGCTTGTCGCAGAATACTGGACCTACAGGCTATATATGATGTTTATAATCATAAAGCTTAAACTGACTCAGTTATACATATGTAATCAGCTTAAACTATAGAACACTGTTGTGCTACGGCGACTATCAGGTATGCTTTGCCATTTGTTTTTAAGCTTTTATTTTATTGAATGCACACACGAACACACACATACCATTTTGTAGAACTACCGGCAGTACTTGTAATTGACGTTTTGCGGACCTAAGTGGACATCAATACCTGTATACGTTTGTTTATATTTGGTACTGAGTTATAAAGTAAATACAGTATATATATATATTTTGAATCACTTGAACGTTGGTTGCGAGGAGGAAGAAGTGTGCAGAAAATCATGATGTGTGATGTTTAAGTCTGAGAGAACTCCATTTTTCATGTGTAAAAGCTAAACAACATGTCATCGGTTTAATTTGATGTAAGTTTGTTTTTATTTCTTTTAGGTCTGCCAGGTAGAAAAACACTTTGTTCCACAAAAAGTGAAGCTCTATGGCGCCTCATAGACATGCACTTACTATTGCGTTCATGAAAATAATTTTCTTTTTATGTTTTCTTCGCTTCCCCCAAAAGCGGGTCTGAATGGAACTATATAAACTGTTGTGTCTTTCTTCCAATGCGCAACTTTTTTTTATTATTATTAGACATTTTTTTTTGTTTTTGTTATTTAATATTATATATATATTGACTCCAAAATGCAATCAAGACTGTTAATTTCTATTTGTCCAACCAAAATTGTTGTTTTTAATTATTGTTGAACTATAATGTATGAGAAAAGCCAGGTGAAAACTTGCTTAGTGTAGAAAAATCCTTGCTCGTGTCTGTAATTGTTGAGATTTTTAAATGTTTTTATGCTACAGAAATCATTCACTTTACCCTAGATACATATTTTGTTTAATTTTGTCCTTTTCCACAGATGTTTCCTTTCTCCTTTGTTCTTTCATTAAGCACATATTTTCTAAAGAAACACGGATTGTTTGCGGGTTAAAACCTTGGAACAGCAGTATCTGTTCATATGCAGTGGAATATACAGTATGTACTGAAGTGCTGATGATACAGAAGACGTGTAACCTCCCTTTAATCTCAGTGGAAGAAGATATATTTTAAGTCATAGAGATATTCATCCTCTTCGTGTCACTTTTACCTTCAAATCACTGTGGGAGGGGTTATATATATATATCTATATATATATGTGGAGATTATATGAGATAAATATATAAATATATATATGAAGAATATATTATTTAACTAGTGGATTTACTTAATGGAACACATGGACGGTCAGCTCCAAACCTCCTGGCGTGGCGGTTTATTTCCGTGAACTTTAACCTTCCTCTGTCGCTCTCTGTTCACGCTGTGTGCTTGCTCATTACACCATCCTGTTGTCTTGTTTGTTCTTTTGATACTATTTACCATCCTACTGATTTTACTGTAATGAATGAAACTCAAAAACTATGATGTATCATTTTAGAATTTATGCTGTATTTGTTATATGGACAAAAAAAAAAAAACCAACACGAAAAAACGAAGCAAAAACACTACAGATGTAAAAGCAGAGGTTTTTTTTCCCCAGCTGTATTTTTTTACGCTGTTGCAAAAGGTTGTATTTTTCAATTTCTCTCGAACTTTAACAGTGATGCAAAACTCGGGCCGCGCCTCAGTGCCCTCCGAACACAAAGCAAATTCAGGTTACTCTTTTTACGTTTTTATCGAAGGTTTTCAAAGATGGAACTACATTCTCCTTTTTTCTGTCTGAATTGTACTACTGTTCCTCTCTATACTACATTTTAAGAATAAAACTTTGATATTGCTTTAAAGTTTTTGTCCACTTGTTTTCCTGTAGAGAGACCTTTATGGTCTGAACAAATCTATTTCTCTTCCATATCCATTTAACCCGGAGCAGCTCAGACTATGAACCGGTCTCTGATTATGTTTATCTTTTTTTATATATATAAAGGGCTGTCAAAGTTAACGCATTAACGCAAATTCCTTTTAATGCGACTAATTTCTTTAACGCAACTTGTGATTTTTAGGTTGTAGTTGGCTCAGTTTTAAAGCTACTGGTATCATATGAAACTAGAAATCCTAAGGAATCCAACCAGGTCATACTAGCTTGTCGTGAAGGAGGGTAAATAATGCTCCAAACTGTCATTGCCATTTTCAAAGAGGTCCCTTGACCTCTGACCTCAAGATATGTGAATGAAATTGGGTTCTATGGGTTTATAGACATGCCCACTTTATGATAATCACATGCAGTTTGGGGCAACTCATTGTCAAGTCAGCACACTGACACACTGACAGCTGTTGTTGTCTGTCATGTTCGAGTTTGCCATGTTATCATTTGAGCGTATTTTGTATGCTAAATGCAGTACCTGTGAGGCTTTCTGGACAATATCTGTCATTGTTTTGTGTTGTTAATTGATTTCTAATAATAAATATACATACATTTGCATAAAGCAAGCATATTTGCCCACTCCCATGTTGATAAGAGTATACTTGACAAATACCCCTTTACGGTGCATTTTGAGGAGATAAAAAAAGTGTGATTAATTTGTGATTAATCATGATTAACTATTGACAATAATACAATTAATCGCTATTAAATATTTTTATTGATTGACAGCCCTAAAAGAAACACAAATATAATCAAGAAACAGCATCATAAATCAGAGAAAGTCATTTTTCAGTGTTGGCAACACACTTTGTACCTTTCAATCATAACATTCTTTGTACAATTTCTTAAATTTTGCTACAATTATTTTATAACTATTACATATTTTTCAAAACACTGTAAAGGTAGAAACTAACTTTTACATTAGCTGTTGTGAATATGCAGCAGACCGACATCAGAGAGAGAAAACTGGCTGCTCCTGCAGAAGGAAAATGTTCAGGTAGACTAAAGTGTGAGTTTTGTCAGAGGGAGATGTGGACACAGATGAAGAGACAGAGACAAAATGCTGCCTTTGAGGACAACGTCACAGCAGAGACATGTCGTAAGGGGGGGACGCTGCATGCCAAAACATTTTAATATGTTGCATCAGATATGAGATAAATGAAATGATGGGGTAATAATCTTGACATGACATGGCGTTGTTATATGACTTTGCTTTTACAGCACAATATGTTTTACAAATGAAGTGTTGTGCTGCGCAGTTCAAATGACGTGGGTGTTGCTCTAGTGTTTTGAGAACCACAACAATTTTTCAGATAAGCAAATGAAACTGTCCACCAACTGCCTATACAGGAAACCGACAGTTTGCACAGTGACACTGTGGTTAAAGGATAACAACTGGTTGACACACAGCACACAGTCAGAGGAACTCATTCCTGGTGATGAGATCATATTTTCAGAGATTTACTGACACATTTACAAAACCATTTACATGCATCTACAAATAAACCTTTGGAGGAAGAAACAGTTTCTCAGTTTCATCCCTTAATCATTTTAAATCTGATTTCCTCTCTAGAATAGTCCTGCCAAGGAATGTGATCTCTCTTAATGTCTGGACTCATCGGACGGATGGGTGAATGGTTTTTTATAAGAGCATGAACTCATCCTCTCTCTAAAGACCAAGCTGCTGCCATCTGCTGTTAACACTCAGGACTAAAACATAATTTGGCTTTTTGTCTGGGTCGACACCAGGTGGCAGCACTTCTCTTTATATTACATTTAGGGCCACATCACACACCCTACTCTTCTAGTGGGTAAACTGGTCCTGCATCCATACAAGGCCCTGATTACTTATTCAGGACCATTAGGCTCCTTTTCTTCTGACGTCACTTCCTGCCCATGTCAAGAACGCCATTTTTTGTATATGTTCCATTATAATAATAATAATAATAATAATAATAATAATAATAATAATAATAATGATAATTTCCATCTGATGTAGCTTTTTTCTTTTCTTTGTCAATTGAAATGGTATGACTGATTGTTTGTACATTCTTATACATAAATAAAAATAATAAAATAAAAAGAAGCCATATAACAACTATATATATATATATGTATACATATATATATATATTTGTTTGTTCTTATCTATTTTTATTGTTATCCCTTAATTTCCTTTATATGTATTTTCTTTGTATCGGTTTAATTGTTTATTATATTGTTAATAAAGTTTATTAAAAAAACAACAACAACAACATAGGCACTGACCCAATGCATTATGGGATATATATTGCCCTCGTGTTGGATTTCAATGCTTGTGAAAGGGAGTCGATGTTGGAAAGCTAGCGCTACAGCGATGACGTAGAGGAGGCTCTTCAAAGTGAGTGTCTAAACTTTAAACTTTTAAACTTCATTTCATACATGCAGGTACATATATATGAAATGTGACCGCTGCAACCGTAGTGTTCCAGAGATATTATAAAAAATATCAATTATAGTTATATAGTTATAGCTGCTTTCATGGGCTATAGATACAGTCTCATGGGAACGCCCACAAAACGCCACATCAGCTTTTCGCCTGTGGGGGAAAACAAAGCATTCCCTACTATGCCCCAAAAGCTGCTGTGTAGCTTTCTGCACGTCAAATACACTTAAAGGGACTGTTTGTAACTTCTTACACGTTTAAATCAACCCGGGTCGATGTCCTATGCGCGCTTGCGTGTGGCTACGCTGTTCAGACCAGACTCCAACACAAACTACACGGAAGCACCAAAACCTCAGTTCTATCTAGTGAAGCCCGTCTTGCAAAACAGTGTCGGCCGCGGTCAGAGGATGCGGGGGAGACCGTAGCTTTGGTCTCCAGGACTGGAGTCTCTGCTGTACTCTGCTCCGCTGCTCCTCTGCCTGCTTGCCTTCACTCACACATCGTGCTCATTCTCGCTCTTTCGCTCCACCTCTCACGTGCATGCGCGCACACTCCACACTGCAGAAGAGTTAGTTTAGCTCTGAGAATATCTAGTGAATGTACAGTGGACGTTTGTGCAGAAATAACTGCCGCAGCTCCTCCAGACCAACAGAGGTTTTCCGTGTCTTGTGAAGTGACGGGGCTCCACAGTGAGAAACGTTATCATCCCCGACCACATCCCCTGACGTTATATGTGCCGATCTGATGTATAAGCCATTACCGACCACCGCCTGAACAACAGTCCTATTTGATTTCCTCTCACATCCTTGTATTACTCAGACAGTAGAGACGTACAGCGAAACCTTTGTGCTTCTCAGGTAGTGGTGTAAACACATTATGGCATAACATCAGATTAGATCGTCCTATTCCAAAGCATGCATGATTAACATAATGAAAGCTTCCTTCAGGAGCACACACTGGTTTACACACACAGGCCGATTAAAGTATCCGGTGGTACATTTTCTGTGACAATTTATCTTATTTTATCTGAATGGCTGAATGCAGTAAATTCCACCAGTTCGACTCTGTGACTGAAACAAATGCAAAGAATGCATTAAAAGGAAAATGTACTGATGTGTATTTGTCACACTGATTTTCTGAGGTACATGCAGTACTGTAAGTTCAAACTGTGGACAGTCCTCAGGTTATTGTGGTGTGTTTATATCTGCGTGGGTATGTGTCTTTTTGAGTGTATGTGTACACACACAGAAGCACTCATCAAACATTGGCCTTGTGGGCAACCACACACTGCTCTATTCTTTTCTGTGTGTGTGTGTGTGTGTTCACGTGCGTGTGTGTGTGTGCATGAGCCTCCTTCCCATTCACAGGCCCTTTTGTGTGGGTGTCTGTCAGCGGTGTTGTCTGCAGGCAGGCCCCCATTGTGTTCAACCACTGCTCCTTATTGACACAGGGCCCCTGGCGCTTCGTGTTCCCATGGCCCCCCGACCACGGCGGACGGAAGGCTGAAACCGGAGCCCCGGACCTGGGGTGAGTTTGTTTGCACTCCCCTTTCTCTCCCCTGGTGCTCCTGGAGCTCTCGTCCACGGGGACGGGGCTAAACGGATGGCGGCGTAGTGCAAGTGTGTGTGTTGTAAGGGGAAGTTTAGGGGGGGGGTCCTGTGTGTGTGTGTGTGTGTGTGTGTGTGTGTGTGTGTGTGTGTGTGTGTGTGTGTGTGTGGGTTGAACATGAAAAAAACCTAAGGTGGAAAGACAGGTAATCATGTGGTCACAGCTGCAGCTGTCGACAGGGGAACCCCAGTGCTACTCATTGTGTGGATATAAAGTTTGTGCATGTGTGTGTGTGTGTGTGTGCATGTGGTGGTTTTGACCCTCCACATCATATTGGCCCTTTGCTGTCCTGTATAACGGCTCGATGCTTCACATCGAGGCCCTCAGAGGTCAAAGGGAGAGCAAACATTAATGGAGAAGATTCTTCCCTGAAAGCTATTATCTCCTCTGTGGCCCACCGTGACCCTGCACTGGTGTTGAGACAAATCTAGTTCCCATGCGCAAAGTGTTCTCTGCAGGACGGCTTAATACTGCACCACTAAACATGTCCTGCATTTACACCGCAGCTTTAAAACTGACTTTGATGTGACGGCATCAGTTTGTACAACTGAACTGGTGTCATTCAAGACGACTAAAAGTTTTTGTTTCAGTCTAATCTTTTCTCATTGTTCCACCTTTGAAGGGGCGCTCTGCTGATTTTACACATAGAAAAAAAAAAAATCCCTGTTGAAAATATCCAAGTCCCACCAAAGTTATTTTTACTATATATTTACTTTGGCTGTCAAAGTTAATGCGATAATAACGCGTGTATTCACTAATTTCTTTAACGCATTAATGCAATCAATATTTTGGAGGATGTCGCCGGCTCCGTTTTAAAGCTAGAGTGAAGATACTGGCATCATACGAAACTAAAAAAAACCTAAGGCATCCATTGGTACCAACCATGTCATACTAGATTGTCGTGAAGGAGGCTAAATAACACTCCAAACTTATGCTACATTTTGGCAAGGAAAAACTGGCATGGCCATTTTCAAAGGGGTCCCTTGACCTCTGACCTCAAGATAAGTGAATGAAAAAGGGTTCTATGGGTACCCACGAGTCTCCCCTTTACAGACATGCCCACTTTATGATGATTACATGCAGTTTGGGGCAAGTCATAGTCAAGTCAGCACACTGACACACTGACAGCTGTTGTTGCCTGTTGGGCTTCAGGTTGCCATGTTATGATTTGAGCATATTTTTATGCTAAATGCAGTACCTGTGAGGGTTTCTGGACAATATTTGTCATTGTTTTGTGTTGTTAATTGATTTCTAATAATAAATATATACATACATATACATAAAGCAGCATATTTGTCCACTCCCATGTTGATAAGAGGATTAAATACCTGACAAATCTCCCTTTAAGGTACATTTTGAACGCTGTGCGATTAATTTAATTAATTTGAAATATTTTAATCGATTGACAGATAAAGAAGAAAAGTAAAAACTGGAAGCCCAATTTTTTGTCTTCTGTTAATTAGTGTGCTGCTTTTGAACATACAGTTCATGTCTGACAGTGACCTGACCCTGAAAGTAAAAGTACAGCCCGACCTTTGCTCTAATTTCTTTCTTTCAGTTCGTTGAAATAGATTCAAATAGTCAGACTGTTAAAACGATCCTCTGTGAGAATAGCTATATAAAATGAGAAAAGAAGAGTGACTCAGAGAGGTCCTTTACTCACTAAAATGTCAGAACACTTTACGAAGGAGTGGCTGAGCAGGAGGAGGGGGGGCGATGGGAAACACTGGTTGATGAAATAAAACGGGTGTATGTGGGGGTGGAAATGCTCCATCCATCCTTCCATCCGGTTGCGCGTACAATGGCGCTTGGGGCGGCAGAGTGTGTGTTTATGGCACACTGGCGGGCTATGCTGTGTGAACCTGGCAAGGGCACGCAAATAAACACACACATGCACACACACACACACATGCACACACACACTTGCAAGGAAAATGCATTACCATGTGAAAACGAAAGGGCAATTAAGATGTGGAGAGTTTACTGGCTTGTGGTGCGGTGGCCTCTCTTCTGTCCTTTTCCTTTTCAGCCTGGCTTTATTTAGGGCCACCGTCTCCAAGTCAAGGCCAACGCGATCAATACACACACACACAAACACACACACATTGTGCATGGCAGTGTTTGTGCCAGATATAAACTTGCCGCCTCAGGCTTCCCTCTCTCTAGTGTCAACGGGTGACAGAAATGTGTGTGTTTCT